>RJWT010045628.1:0-11558 GCA_004365215.1 Cuniculus paca
GCAGACCTATTCCTGTGAGACACAGCACTCTTCAGAAGGCTGCTTTTGACTGGAAGACTTCCCAAGAGACTTGCAGAAACTTCTTTAAACTGCATTCACTCCACCTTTCCCCTCATCTCTTCACTTGTGATCATACTTGCATTGCAGTCTGTGAGCTGTCCTGGCATTGTGTGGCTCCTTCCCTAACTCTCTCACAGGCATTTCCTCTGCTACAGTATTTGCATGTTTAATTCTGTCTGGTGTTCTTTCAAGGTAAAGAAGAGGACCCTGAATTAACTCTCTGCATTTGGCTGGCTCTTCCCCAGCATTTGTAATCACTTTCTTTCAGTCTGTTTTATCATTATCCCTTCATCTCCCTCAAGTGTTGACATTACCAAGGACTGAGTACTTGCACTTCTCTACTTTTTCATCCTTAATCATTTTCTTGGAGACTTCATTTAATCTTGTGGCTATATATACCATGTATATTTTGAGAACTAACTCTCTCTCTCAAAAACACATACACACCAACCTGAAGTCATTTCTGAAAAACAGACTCAATATCTCACTCAAACATCTCACGGGAATCTTTCAAATTTGACACTTTCAAAAAGGTGCTAACATTTCCCCAAACCTCAGTCTTCTCACAGTCCATCTCAGTAAGTGGCAATCTCTTCCTTCTAGTTAGTTCAATCATTCTCTCCTTGCTTTTGACCATGTCACACCTCATTTTATTCTCAAAGTTGTTCCTGGAGTAATCCTTTCATAAACATCAGAACTTCTTGTTCTCTTACCTTCATCCTCTATCTATTAAAACAAAACAAAACAAAACAAAAAATTTTACTCAGAGCAGAAAATGAAAACCTTATAATAATGTGTACAACCCAGAATGATGTCTGGGACTCTGGAAAATCTCCAACTCTCATTTCCTCTTTGCTCCTCTATATCAATCCCAGTGGTTTCCTTGATGTGTCTTGAGCCTGCCCTGCTTGCCTCAGCTTTAGTGGCCTTGGCACTGTCCTTCTCTTTGGAACATTCTTCTTCCTAATATCAACTTCTCACTTCTTTCCAGTTTTAGTACAAATGTCAACATCTCGACTAGACCTTCTCTGGTCACTCTGTCTAAAACTACAATTCCCTCAGGATACTTCATATTTGCCATTCCTATTATTTCTCCTTAGCACTTATCACTATTCAACATAATGCAAATTTTATTCACTTATATTTTAAATTTTTTTGTCTCTTTCTGCTATAATACACACTCAGTGAAGAAAGATTTTGTCTGTTTCATTCACTGCTGTTTTTCAGCACCTACAACATTGTCACATACAAGATATTCAACAGATTTTCATTGAACGAATCTATAATTTTTCTAAAAAAAATAAAAAATATGTGAGCTCAATTTTACTGTCTGGTACATATAAAATGTTCAGAGATCTATTTTCTTTCTGAATTAAAAAAATACATGAGCCAATTTGCTTGCAGTAAACCAGAGGCACAAAGTGTTTGTTTCACTGCAATTGTATGTAACATTTTGTAAGTGGATGGAATTACCATAAACCTTTGGGAATCTTTTAAAAATAATGGTGTATTCTTTGACCTCCATGTGTAATTTCTGTTTCTTGTCACTGATCAATTATAGTTCCTATCATTTTACTGCTTGATCATGGTGGAACTTAAAGTGAAATCAAAGGGAAAATCCCCTTATTTATTTTTTGAAAGAAAAAAGAAACGTCCATTTAATTCATTTGTGGTGAAATTCATTTATTCAGCCAGAATATGTGAACCTTAAGGAAGGAAGAAATGTTAAGCCTAGAAATTTGAACTGTTTCTTCTCCCAACCCTTTTGGTTGGTGTAAGCACATCTTGAGTCACTTGAGCTCTATAGTTTTTGATGCCAAAAATTCCCCTCCCCATTTTTCTTTTCCCTCTTGATGTATATTTAAAACAGCCAAATGCACAAGGAACTTACCATGTCTTCACAAAGGGAAAAAGTTGTGCATTCCATTTACTGTATTCTGGGATATTTTTAGCAGATTTAAAGAACAGTTTTTGACAATAGCAAAATGGGGCTCTTTGAGAACTAGTTATTTAAACTCCTGCTGAATGTATCCTGACAAAAACTAGAGTTTTATTAATTAGATAGCCTGGAGAGAGAATTAAATCTTGAGTCACCACCCTGTGTGCCGAAATAAGTTGAAATATTCAAACTTAGCCTTGTAATTAGAGGGTCCCAATGAGAGAGACAGAGCAGTCAGTGTTTATGAGAACCTGGCGGGCAGCATGTGCTAGTGAGCAAATCCGCAGCAGCAAGACCAGAAGGACAAAGAAAAAACAGGTGTCACTGAAAATGGGTGTGCCTGACTTCAATCTCCAAGAAATCAGAGCAATGCATTGCAGTTTACCCTCTTGAAAAACTCTGACATTGTCTTCTCATTTTACATAAAGCCAGTATCATTATCTGCCTAAAAGTTATAAAAGGTAAAGTTCAATTACCCCACCACTTTCAGAAGGTAAAAAGGGATGAGAAATCAATGGAATTCTTTCCCAAGGCTCAGCAGGCAATATTTTCTTCTGGTAATTTGGACTGAAGCTCTGGTGAATTTCATGCAACTTAAAAAATTTCTCTAAAGTAAAGTTCCATGTTGTATCTTTCATAAATAAGAGTGCTTACTTTTCAAATATATGACATTTTTCAAATCATTTGCATTTTAAAGGTCTAAGGAATTTTAATCACTGATCAGTTTTAACCCACGTTTCCTGCATGAGTGCATAAGTGTACACCCTCGACTTTGCCATCCTCATAAAAATTCTTTCTTAAGCTCTTACTTTCATGTGTTTTTAAAATGGTTCAGCTCCCCCGCAGCTCTCATCAGCCTTGCCTTCCCAAGTGTTCCCTCTGCTCGGAAGATGAAAGACCCTCTTCACCTCAGCCAAAGCTCTGTTTCCGTTTTCATATTGATGGAAAATAATTTAATGATGGAAAAGTAACTAAGTATCACTGGCCGACCTTGAGCTGGTGTGCTGCATCACCTCCTAGGGACTCTTCCAGTTCTCATTTGCTCTTCATTCCTAACTGCAAAAGGGATCTACTACTCAAATTTCTTTCATTTAAATAAATTTTACTGGTTCATATCTACTCAGTAATTACAGAATATAGAATACCAACATAAGGTCCAGGGATTTAACTCAGTGCCATAAGTGCTTGCTGGCAAGTGTGAGGTCATGAGTTCGACCCCTGGGACCAAAACAAAAAACAAAAACTAGAATATAGACATAATATATTGGCTTTACCATAACTACATTATGCATTTCTTGAGAATGGGAACAGTATCATTTATTTTATTTCTTTTGTTTATTTGTTTTTGCTTTTTGAGACAGGGTCTCATTCTGTAAATCAGGCTGGTCTTAAACTCACTATGTAGTTCAGGCTGGCCTCAAACTCATAGTGATCCTCCTGTCTCAGCCTCCTGAGTGCTGGGATTATAGGGCTTGTACCACCACACTGGCTCATTTATTTTATTTCTTAAAGGCTGTATGTGTTGTGGTTAACAGTACAGAATCTGGAGTCAGGCTGCCTAGATTCAAATCCTTTCTCTTTCCCTTATCAGCTGTGTGATCTTGAGGAAGTTACTGTGCTGTGTTTTCTATTCAATGGCAATACTATTATTACCTATTTCACATGGTTGTTGTATTAAATAATATATGTATACTATTCTATAAATATAAACTATTATTCCCTATTTCCTTTTTACTAATAGAGTGGCAGATATGGTTAGGAATCTTAGAGACATTCAATGTCCTCAGGATTAAAAAGTGCATACAATTTTGTGATATCTACTAACCGGTAGTACTGATCATTCTGACAATTACTAAAACTTTTCATATTCAGAGTGAAATGTTCAACAGACAACTTCTGGCCATTCATGAGTAGTTAGGGTCGTAAGCTGGATTCCTTATGAGGATATTGTGTTCTTGCCAAATAAGAGTCAGATAAAATGGCTCTCAAATAATATGCAGTCAATAATATTTAACTGATTCTCATTGTTATTACCATAATAAGGTTTTAATGGGTTGTGAAAGTATGTTGGGCACCAAGTCAGATGCTGGGATCAGAGAAGGTGAAGACATTGTCCTTTATAATAAACTTAGGATCTAACTGAAAAATAGATATCTTGTCACAGCATGGGTTGAACTGGAGGACATTATGTTCAATGAAATAAGTCAGGCACAAAAAGATAAATGACAACATTTTCTCATTTATATATGGAAGCTGAGAATGTTAATCTTACAGAAGCAAAGAGTAGCATAGTGGTTACCAGCGTCTGAAGGGAAGAAGGGAATGGAAAGAGAACGATAAACAGGTACGGAGGTACAGTTGAGCAGGAGAGATCTTTTTGAAAATTCTTTCAACAGTAGGGTAACTATGACTGACAATACATAAATTGTATATTTCAAAATAAGTACAGAAATTTTGAATATTTACAGCACAAGAAAGAAGACATGGTGATATAAATCTCTACCTATCTATCCTGATACAATCACATACTATATAAATGTAGTGAAATATCACACTGTATGCCATATTTGTAATTATGTGTCAATTAAAAACATTAAAAAGAGATATATAAAAATAAATGTCTATATAGTATCATTATAAAATAAGTGTACTAGACAATTATGCAAGAGCAATTCAAAAGAATAGTGTTTTTTCTGGGTTTGAAGAGTTGATATTGTTAGGCTGTGTTAGTGGGTAAAATGACAAAATAGTGTTATATTGGTAAATTAATATTATTCATTAAATAAATAAAATTAAGCTTATAAGGCCTATAAATTACAAGATGACACATTTGACCTATTAATTCCTTAGAAGTATCTAAAATGCATGGAAAGCAATTAGCTGAAGGAATATAACCTGACAAGAAAGAAGGCCAAGAAATGGATACAGTAAGGATGAATACTGTACAGGGAATCTGATCAGTTCTCCATACACATCATGCTTTAGCTTCATCTGAACTGCTTCGTGCACTTTTTGCCATTTTATCTTCAGCAAGAGATGTCATTTTGGAAAAGTCTGGCAATCTTACTCAGCATTTTATCTCCAAAATTATTGTCACATGACATAAATAACCTCCTCCTCCCACTCAAAATTCAGTATATAATAAATGCAAAGTATCTTTTGAAATTTAAAAAAACATAGATACCAGCCAGGCATGGTGGCACACACGTGTAAACTCTGCACTCTGGGGGGCTAAAGCAGAAGGATCTCAAACTCTGACCCAGCCTGGGGAATTTAGTGACTTAATAAGATCCCACCTCAAAACAAAAAAAGGGTTGGGGATGTAGCTCAGAATAAAAGCTCTGGCTTTAATTTCCAGTACTGAAAAGGAAAAAAAAAAAAGATAAATACTAGTCAAATGAAAAGAATTTTAAGAATACATAGCAAACTTACATACCTCAGTGTTTAAGTACTTGTGCTGAAAATGCATATAAAAATGTTAAAGGCTTAATATGTTCTTGAAATTATATTAAAGGAGACAAGATTATTTTTGTTCCTATTTCTGAGTTTGATATAATGCTAAGAAACTATATTTCTACTCTTTCAAAACATAAAATGTTACAGTGTGAAGAACACTAAATATATTCATTTAATTCTATCACCTACCAACTATATGACATTGTCTACCTCACAATTTCTATGAATCTTAATTTTCTTCACCTGTAAAACATGAATAAAAGTTCCCTTGTAAAGTTGTTGAATAACAAATATGAGGCCATACTTGAAAGAATACTGAGTATAAACTGATGTTCACATATTACCTGTGAAATCAATCCTTCAGGCCACTGAGATACAGAATGTCAGTGTGATTCAGTATGACTTCAATGGTTCTTAAATTCAGTATCTGAAATTTTCATTTACCAGATTTACAATTTGTAATATGTTAGAAATATGCTCCTTTTGTGACGTTGGTTATTGGTCTCTGCTATGAGTACTTTAGAACAACGACCTTTTATTCTTTGGATGTGGGGCTAGATGAGAAGGAGGGTAAGATGGTTAATTTTATTTATCACTGTTACCGGCCAGGGGTTTTCCAGATTAAACATTTTTTTTCGTGGGTCTGTAAGTGTTCTTGGACAAGATTAGCATGGGCTCAGGGGGCCTACTGCCCTGCTCAAGGAAGTAGGCACCATCTAATCTTGGAGGGACCTCACAGGAAAAAAAAATGTGGGAATGAGGAATTCGATTCTTTTATTTCCAGTCTACTTGCACTAAGGCATTTCATCATCTCTTTTTGGCTTTCAGACTGGAAGTTACTCTTTGCTCCCCTAGTGTTCAGGACCTCAGAACACAGCATTATATCATCGTTTTTCTTGGCCTTCAGCTTGTAGATGGCAGATAATAGGACTTCTGAGCCTTCATCACCACATCAGCCAATTCCTCATAATAAATAAAGAACTCTGACTACTAATTCAGAGAAAAGTGGAGAAAAGTGAGGACTCTTTCCTATTGTCAGAAAAAATTCTGATGACATTAAAGCCCTAAAAACCCTTGCTACCTCCCTGACATGAACACCCTACTGAATAAGTACCTCAATTTAAGAGATAAGGCAGATCTGTTAGAGTCTGGATGCTCAAATGAACTCTCAGAAATCTCAGCTTCTGGAAGAGATGCAAAATACACTAAAAGTATACTATCAAATGATAAAAAAGAGAAGCTTAGATCTTAATGAGTTCAGAGTTATTGACCTTCATGGTAGTCCATAAAAACAGCCAGAAGACTCTTCAGGAGTTTGGTTTTATAAAAGGACAAATAATCATACAAATAAAAATAGAACTACTATAAACTACATACTAATATTCCAGAGAGAGAATACTGAAGGATGCCTGATATAACCCCTGTCTCTAAAATCCTTTAGTACATTGATTCTCAACCTTGGCCAACATTAGAACCATCTGAGAAGCTTTCAAAAGTCTTGGTAGTTAGGCCACATTCCAGAAGAACTAAATTGGGTTCTCTGGAGGTGGAATCCAGGGCTTTAATATTTTTAAAACTCCTCAGATGATTCCAAATGGCAGACAACATTGAAACCATTACTATAAGAGTTTTCCATTCCTGCCAGAATCAAATCTCTGTGCCCTAAAGTAGAATTTAAGTCCTGTCTCGCTTCACCCTCATGCATAGTTTGAGTCTCATTTCCTATCTTCCCAAAGCTCTTACTTCACCAGTTCTTTCAGCTCTTGCATGGCTTATTTGCAATGATGCAGGTCCCTGTGTTTACTTTCATTTATCACACCCCTGCTTAGTAAATCTGAATGCATTTTTTAGTACCCAGCTCAAAGATTAGTGTTTTCATGAAGTTGTCCCTGATCATCCCAGTATGGTGGTTTTTAAAATGCCTACAAATTCTTTAATACTTTTCCCACAATTGGTTGAGTTTTGTATGTGCTAGCTTTAGTGAATTTGTTACAGTGACTTAGAAACTGGACTTGCAGATATCCAATGAGTAACTAAAAGTAAGACAAATTTTGGCACCTTTCCCTTCATTTTATGTCTCTTTTGTTACCTCAAAAGAGGTCAGATCCCTGTTTATGCTCTGTATATAGGCATGTTAATCACTCAGGGAATGTCTACATAACAAGGTTATGTTCTCTAAATTTGCCTGGCTTATCTCATTCTCTTTCTAGACTGAGGACACCAAGATAGGTGTAACTAAAGTAATTTTTCACAATTTGCACAGATATCCAACTACCAGCTTTTATAATGCCCAGTTTCAGATTCCTTAAATCAAGGCCTACAAATCTTGACTTACTGTCTCAAACCTGCAAACACCTCAGATTGCAGGAAAAGCATAACTTCTTGGACCACCCCAACACGAGATCACTCCCCATGATGAGAACCAGGGTTGTCTCTCAAAGCAGCAGCTGTCATTTCATGTCACTTCACTGCTGCTTCAGGTCTGCTCTCCCCAGGCCTCACAGAACTAGTCCTGAGATACCAACCAACTAGACCACAACTTGACTAGGTTTACCTACTTGGTCAGGATTACCTATTCTGCCAGCTCTGCAAATGTCCCAGCTCTATAAAACCTCAGCTTTGCCTTTGTTCTCTTTTTTCTAGAAAACCCAAAGATTTCTGTCAGCTACCCACGTACAGATGTTGAACAGATAAAGATCTGTCTTCCTGGCATGACCATGCTTATTAAAGTTCCTTTCAAACCCTATCCTAATGCTCATCTCTTGGATTGCTGTTATGAGGCAGGTACTGAACCTGGACTCTTGAGATCCCCACCACTAATGCTTTTGCCCCCAAAACTCCAGTAACAAATTAATTCTAATGAATAGAATGTGGCAGAAGTGCCATTTCACTAAGGCTACACAAACTTCAGGTGTAGCCTTAAAATAACTTAAACTTACTTTTCATATAGCTTCCATTTGACACACTAAGACATGGACCAAGCAGAGAGACCAAGTGGAGAGCCTATGAAGCAGAGAGTACGATGCCTGAGGAGACCCAACTGTTCTGGCCCCTCAGTCCTCTGAGTCTAGCATCCTTCCAATGATTCCAACCCTCAGATTTTTCATCCTTCAGCTGAGGCCTCAGACATCAAGAAGCAGAGACAAACTGTCCCTGCTGTACCTTGTCCTAATTCCTGATTTGCAGAATAGCTGGTGGACACTGAACACTCCTAAATCTAGGGACTGCTTATTTCACAAACAAAGTAACTTAAACTTACTTTTCCAGCTCATTTTATCTCTGTGACACATATAGTGTGTAACATTATTTTACTATATTGTTATTGAACATGATGTATCTTCTATTCTAGATTTCTGGGTTCTTAATGGCAAATTCATGCTTTATTGATTGTTTGTACTTTTCATGATGCCTTTTCTTAAACATGTTCAAAATATGAATGAATTTTTAACTTGTAGGACAGACAAAATTCACCCCAGTAAGTCATCATTCTGCTTTCAGCTGGTTTCACGTTCCTGGCTGTAATTTTCAATTATATTTGTCGGCTTTAATTAAATGAAAGTCTTTATATTATATCAAGACAATACAAAGACAAAAAAGAAATATTGAGACTAACAGGATGTATAAAACTAAATAATAGTGACATAAAATTAATAAAGTACAGTTTCATATGCAAAATTAAATAACGTGCATTACTGATCTGGAATTAATGCTTCTTATCTTTGGTCTCTCAGGAACTGACAAATTCTGTTCTATGGCTCAGGGGAGCATTTTTGACTTCTGGTACTATTTATTCTCTTCTTTCCTTGGGATGGGAGTGAATCTCTACACAAAGTGTGTATGTCCTGCTTTGCTTGTGCTAGTATGTTATAAAGATACTAGATCTTTATTTTTTCTTGTCATATTCAGAGTTATCTGCTGTATATATGTGTGTGTACATGTGCATGCATCTGTTTTAAAAGACAGTGTGACACAGTAGGTAAAGAATTGAAATCTTGGGTGGAGGTTCCAGATTGACCATGAGCAAATACTTTCATATCTAAGAGATTGAAGCTGCGTAATTATAAGAAGCTAGGGGAATTCTTATCTTATAAGATTGCTGAGAAAAATAAATGATATTAAATATGTACAACAAATAGGCAATGACTATCATAGAGGAATTAGGTATCACTTTCTTTCAATTTTCAAGGAAAATTTGCTTGATGTTTAGAATTGTAGTCAACTTTATGTATAAAGATTTCTTCTCTCCAACATGGTGTAAAAAGTAGTAGCTGTAGCTGTGACTTGGGAAAGATTTTAGTGGTCTCTTCAGTCTCCTTGCTTTTATACCTCTTTGATTTGCTTGTCTTGTGCTAAGCTGAAGTAAGACAAAGTATTTTCAGCCCCTGATATGTTCCCAGATTGGAAGAAATGTTAAGAAAAATGTAATTTAAAAAATTCCAACCTTATTGAGAGGAAATCTTTGGAATCTTTAATACTTTCTATGTTTTAATTCTAAACATTCCTCCTGGCAATGTCTTTAGAACAAAGATTAGCTACATCACAATTTTACTACTTCTCTTGCAAATCAATGAAAAAGGACAGACCTATAGATCAGTAACAGTTCTTTCTCTAGCTTTTTTCTCTATGTGGAGACACAGTATCTACCCACACATCTTCCTCTCTTCATACACTAATTCACAAAGTGTGATAAATTTTTCAAGTGTATTACTCTTCAAGTCTTATTCTTAGCACTGCTACCATTAACAAAATAAAGTATAGATCAGTGCATCTTAAACTTTAATGTGAGCTTGAAATAGCTAGATGTGTTCATTAAATTGGAATCTGATTCAGTATGTATGGCCCAAGATGCTACAATTTGGACAAGTTTCTGAGTGACTTGGATAATGGTATTGGTTTATAACATTTTAAGTTACCAAGATGTAGATTATAGCAACAACTTCACTTTTGAGCTGCTGACCTCCATTCTTAAGGTATACTGCTAAAGCAATATTTCACTAAATTAACAAATTTAAAATACAAATTTGTTCACACCTCTTTTTACCCACACTCCCCACTCCATGCATACTACCATTCTTTTCATTGCCCCCCCCAATAATTGGAAAGATAAAGTCCAAACTCCTTGGCATGGCATACAAGGCCTCTTAAGATATCATTCCTGCTTGCCTCTTCAGTCTCATTTCTTTCTACTCCTTCATTTGACATATTTGATAATTGATGCTAAGAACAAACTCTGGTTCTCTGAGGGCCAATCATAGCCAAGACTTTGCAATGTGCCCAGCAGATCTTTCTTGCTTCCTAAACTTCTCAGGTACTGATCCTTCTGTTTTGAACAGAATCATTCCTCTCCTACTCTGCTATCACCACCTTTCCTGGAAATCACCTCTTCTGGAAGATTCTCTCTTCTCCCGTTTAAATTCTCCTTCTGTTTGACAGTCTGTTCATAAGCTCTACCTTGCACAGTATCTGGGACTTGGGACAGAGTAAGAGCTCAGAAACGTCTTGAATGAATAAATAGTAATTAGGGCACTGTATTATAATGGACTATTTTTTTTCTTTTACTATTTCCTCCGTAGTAAATTTCTTGAGAGCAGAATCTATTATTTATTCATCTTTTATCTCCAGTGATGCCAAGGCAACTTGTTATTATTTGTAGAACACATGAATGGATGAATGAATGAAAGAATCAAAAGTGACTCAAATCACAGGTGCAAGCAAAGTTACCTATACATTAAAATGTTATAGCAGGAAAACCTAATAAATACCAAGACTCAGATATGGGCTAGATACAAGCAGGAAAAATCTATGTTTAAGATTCTAGGTTTCCATGGGACGTAAATAAGATGGTTATGGGTAAAATTCCTTGATATGCAGGCTTGGTAGAAGTTGGGTGCAAATGTGACCATTAGGGAACAAATAATTTTGAACAAAGCAAAGAGAACGTAAAGTTAGAAATTCAGCCAAAAACACAGTTTTTATAGTTAACCAGATGTTTTGCTGATTCTTAAAAATTTTTTGGTATTTATATATTAACTATTCAGTAAAGGGGCTAGCCAAAAATGTTACCAATTAGGGAGTGTTTCAAAGGGAGCAGCAAGAAGATATA
>RJWT010045629.1:0-11587 GCA_004365215.1 Cuniculus paca
GCACCAATTAGCAGAGCCATGGCCGGGGATTAGCATAGCACCGCGCATTGCCTGCCCAAGAAAACAGCACTCCTCTAATAAACGACAGGCCTCGAATCGGCTTGGAGGCTTCTGGTTAATTAAGCCCTTTCTGGTGTGTTGCTTCGAAGAGGACCTCTCCTGAAATGCTTAGGAACTTGGGCCAGATGTAGTGGTGCATACTTGTAATCCCAGCACTCCAGAGGCTAAGGTAAGACAATCAACAGAAGTCCAAGGCCAGCCTAGGCTACATAGTGAGACCCTGTCTAAAATTAATTAATTAATTAGTTAATTAATGCTGGAAACTTGGGCCCTGTGTGGCAGATGGATTAACCCCAAACCTATCACCAGCACTTGTCTTGCTGAACTGCCCTCCACTAAAATAGCCTGGATAAAACTAAATATTTACCTTTGCAATTTCCTTTAGAGGCCTATAGATAAGTGATTTAGCTCAGGCTGAGATTTAAGCAAAAGACCATTTTTCTGGTAAAAAGTATTGCACCCCGCTCCCAACCCTGCCTTAACCAAGGATGTGATATCTGGTGCTGCAGCAGCCGTTTTGCAACAAGTTGACAAGACAAAAGTTAAGCACAGCAGAGCAGAAAGATAGGAAAGGTATGGAACCCTGGGGACATTATAAATAAGTCTACACTGAGTGTCTTCTTTTGAGTCTTGTTAAGTAAGTAAAATAAACCACTCTTACTTGGGTATTCTGTTACCTGCAGGAGGAAGAATCCTAATAATAGCAATCATCTATAACAACAAAAAACTGTTCAAATTTCCAACAGGAGGTTGATGAAATAAATTGCAGTGTCTGTGTATTCTACATGATTCAATCATTCACACAGCATTGCTTACAGGGATTCTTAGCTTTGTGTTCTTATATATAGACATTTGACTGCCTTTTTCTGGGTATGTAATTCTTACCAAATTCTCAAGGATTTCAAGAAGTGTTTAAGAAGCACCCATACAATCCATATTTGTAGCTGTAGAAAGATGCTTATAATATTTCAGGGAAACACAAGTTTATACAACAGATCAATGCTGTAGAATGCATGGGCCCCTGGATTCCATCTCAGCACCAAGAAAAAAAATAAATGAAAACAGTAGCTCTATTAATTCTGTAAAGCAATCTGATCTTAAGCTGCTCTCTCTCTCTCTCTCTCTCTCTCTCTCTCTCTCCTGGTGATTGTAGGAAATGTCCTCTTGCAGCTTAAAGTACCCTGTAACTTCTGGTTCTGTCCCCATTTCCGGCTCCTTTCTGGCTAGGATGGCGTAGGGGGTGATTTGCTCTCTGGGTTAGATGGATGTGTTGCTAGGAATCCCAGGGCTGACATCTGATCCTCCCCTCTCTGCTCCTCCCTGGCTTTGCAGTACAGCTTCCCTGGTCCCTGTCCCCAGCTCTGAGGATTGCTGCCAGCACCTGTTCTCCTCTGGCTGGCTGTCCAAATGTCTGTGCCTCTAGGCCCGCAGAAGCTGATGGGAAATTCCCAGTGCTTCCCCACATCCACAAAGACGCCTGCGCCTTCCCTAGGCGGGGTTCCTTTTCCCCTTTGGGTGCCAGGTCTGACATGGAGAGCAATTTCAGGAACCTGCACGCAGGAGGAAGGCACAAGGGCCTCTTGCCAATCTACTCAGGCTCCCTCATGACCCTCCCAGCGGTGGAACAGAACCACACAGTGGGAAGCTTTTGGACTCACCCTTCATGCGCGCAGCCAGGCTGCACCAACCCAGCCACACACCCGGGCTCCCAGGAACAAGAAACACCTGGTCCCAAATGTCCGCAGGTGCTTCTGGGTTTCTGTCTCCTTGGGAGCAGCCAAGAATGTGTCATTTGTTTTTGTAGCTTGTTTATTGTCACTGTGGAGGACATCTGTGAAAGGCCAGGCTGGGGGTAGAGAACAACAGATAGGAGATAGCAGGTGCTAGCGGGGACAACTACTCAATAATTCAAAACACCATCCTCCCACATGTGTGCTGGAGGGATGGAAAGACCCGCCCGGGGTGCTGGCACCCTGCTCCCAGATGGGGACAGTGCTGGGGCAGTGGTGATGCTGGGGACAGAGAGAACCCACTTCAGATAACACACATCAATTTTTCTCACAGAATAAGACATCAGTGGTGGGCAGCTGCAGGCAGTGGCCTGGCCCTGTGTTCTCCAGGTGGCTGCCCATGTCCAAAGACAAGCGGTGGCAGGGACCCTGTCTGCTCCTCCAAGTCTTGCCCTTTCCTTTCAGAACTGGGTCATGTGGCCACCCTGCTGCAAGGCAAGCTGGGAAACTTGGGGGGCTAGAAGTGCTAAATAATCTGCCCCATGGGGTCTCCCTACCCCAGAGCAGATCAGAGCTGTTTTTCTTCTTGTTTCTTGGTATCTTCTAATTTTTCCACTATTATCAGATATTGTGTTTATAAATGCTACAAATTTGCTAGGCATGGTGGTACATCCCTGTAATCCCAGCACTTAGGAGGCTGAAACAGGAAGATCACTATGAGTCTGGGTCTTTGGTAAGATGACTGGATTGTGGGATGACCCGAGACTAGTGTGGATTCCTGTCGCACCCCTCACCCTTTCCACAATAAATTCGGAGGTTGCAGGTAGAGACAGTGGAGACCCAAGCTCCCTGAGTATCTGCTCACGGAGGAGCCTTGGGCAGAAGAGAAATATTTACCCATATAACCATTAGTCAGGGTTGCTGGATGGGTAACTACACGTGTGGTGGCACATAAAACACCGTACTGTTTAGGAGCCAAGGGAAAGAGGTCTTGCCATATGTGCAACAAAGACGCAGACACAGAGCTGACATGTGGTATGAGCCCAGCCATTGATGTTTGTTTCTTCAGCCACTGCGGGTGGAACCTGGGGCTGTGTGTGGTAAGCACGAGCTCTACCCCAGCCACACCTGGCCTGTGTATAATTCACTCACAGGAAACATCTAGAACAGATTAAGACAGAGACAGAACATGCAGCAGGACTGCCCAGGGCTGGCAGGGAGAGATAATAGGGACAGGGCCAGACGTTAATGGATACAAGGATCTGTTGTGGGTGATGAAAATGTTCTAAAATTCTCTGTGATAGCTGCACGACTTTGTGAATATGCTAAAAGCCATTGCACTGGATGATTTAAGTAGCCAGACTTTATGATACTTGAATTTTATCTCGTTTAGTTATTTTTAAAAAAGAAATAAATCTTTGTTGTGTTCAATCACTGACATTTCAGGGTAATTTGTTAGCCATGCAGCAGCATCTTGTCTGCCCTAATGTAACCCTATGGTGCCCGGATGTCTACCGTCAGCAGGTCAGCAAGAATGTGATGAGTGGTGTGAGAGCATAGATCAGGGTGAGCTCATTCTGCCTGGTGAGTGGAGAGTGGAGGAAGAAGTTAACATTTGAGTTCTTTAATGAATAATGAGGAGAGTGGCTCTCTCCTCCAGAAATGGAGGGATGATAGATGGTCAGATAGATAGATAGATAGATAGATAGATAGATAGATAGATAGAGAAATAGGTGGGTGGATGGACAAATGGATAGATGGATGGTGTTAGGGCAAAAAGGAAAAGAAGCAGGGGTATGAGCTCAACAAGACAGATTTATTTCAGAACAAACCTGAGAGAACCTCACTGACACTGGAGACCAGACTGGCTAACTCTCGTACCAGCTATAAGGTCTTTTTAGGGTCATGAGAATGAAAAGGGGAAGCTGTGGAAGGAAAAACCACAATGGGACTTTCTGTGGGAAGAGTTCAGTACAAAGGAGTTGCTTGCGGCTATCCACCCAAGGCTGGGCTTCAGGATGTACAAGGAGTTGTGTGCTGTTTGTCAACAGCGGGGCTGAACAATGATTTGGAATCACCGGGTGTATCTGTGCCTACTGGGCCTCATCAACCCATGACATACTTCTGCAGCAGATGTGAAAACATAGCAGGGGGAAGAGATTCAAAGTAGTACCTGCTTAGACCAGGATGGTGGAGGTCAGATTCCTCCAGATGGACAAATGAACGGACAGGTGAATGGATGAATGGAAGATGGATGGATGGATGGGTAGATGGATAGACGGATGACGGACGGATGCTGCAGCACGAATGGCTCTCAGACTTCCTGGGGTGAGGACCTTAAAGGGCAACAAGAAGGTAAAGAAATGAAGACAAGATACAGAAAGGTGGGATCAGGTGGAGCCGTCTCTCCAGATGGGACAAAAGGAACTGCTCAACCACCACAGCGTGTTTACTTACACATTTGGCAGGTTGATGTCACGTGATAGCCCTTTGCCTAGCAACCTGTCTGCATGGTAGTCTAAGGGCTCAGTGCTCTCTGGACTGGAGCAGCTTGTTCACGTGGCTCACCTCAGGCGCTCTTGGTTCTCAGGACAAGCCTTGCTCCAATCCCGCATAGTGATGCATCTCCAACTTCAGCCGCTCTCCACAGATGGACGGATGGTCAAATGTATGCATGGGTAGACAGACGAATGGATGGACAGACAGATGGATAGATGGATAGACAGATAAATGGATGGATGATGGGTGGATGGATGGATGAACAGAATATGAATAATTTATGACACAGCATGGGCTCTGTCTTAGTTACCTTTTTGTTGCTGAGATAAAATATCCAACCCCCACAAAGTTAAAGAAAGAAAGGTTTATTTCAGCTTACAGTTTGTAGAGGTTTCAGCCCATAGTTGGCTGGCTCCAAGGCAGGGTGGCATGGCATGGCAAGTTAGCAACCCTGCCTTCCTTCTGTCCCTTTATATTCCATCCAGGCTACCAGCCTATAAATCTGTGCCATCCATAACCAGGGTGGGGCTTCCATTATCCATGCCCTGAATCCACATTCTCACCCCCTAATCCAGCCACTTCTGAAACTCTCCACCTATGACCACATGAGGCTTTGGGGGACACCTGGGCAGAAGCCATGACAGGCTCATTGGAAGGAGACGCTGAGGAAACTGTTCCTAGCAGGACACCACTAGCATATAAGACCTGTTATGGTTGAGATGGAGGGTTAGGAGAGGAAGGAGCTGAAAGGACATGTTCTGTCCATGCACCAAGTCTCTTGAGGAATGTAATCATTATGTGCTGCAAACACGTCCAAATTACAAACATGTAATTTAAAATTAATTTTTTTCTTTCTTTTTTTATTTTAATTTTATTTTAAAGGGGGAAAAATACAAGAAAAACAGGAAACAAAAGAGACAAATAACAATAACAAAAAACCCAAAACAATATAGGTTTTCAAAACAAGGTAGTAAAAACTTAACAAAGGTTGTTATTTTGCATAGTTATGTC
Source organism: Cuniculus paca (assembly GCA_004365215.1). Classification (NCBI taxonomy): domain Eukaryota; kingdom Metazoa; phylum Chordata; class Mammalia; order Rodentia; family Cuniculidae; genus Cuniculus; species Cuniculus paca. Next base: position 5,301 of record RJWT010045629.1, read on the forward strand.
CAAAAGAGTTACTCAGGTTACCAGATATAGACATGCAAAATTGACCTAATCCTATTGAATGCTAACTGCTTTGTTCCAAGAACTAATGGAATTAGTAGTATGGGGGCCGGGGATTTAGCTCAGTGGCATATGCCTGGCAAGCGTGAGGTTGTGAGTTCCATCCCCAGTACCAAAACAAAAACAAAACAAAACAAAACAAAAAAAGAATTAATAGTACAATCATTTTAGGTATCCTAAGTGTATAGATACAAATTTATATCTTTTTTCTTTTCCTTTCCTTCTTTTCTCCTTTTCTCTATCCAAGTTATTTTTCCCCTTTGAGCGGTTTCTTATCCTTTCACAATATTTATTGAAGATTTTGGATCTTATTTACTCTTTTGGTTTCCTACACTAGGGAGACAATATTGTATTTACACATGTGAATTTGATTTATTTCACTTATGAGTATGGTCTCAAGTCACATCCATCTACCTATAAAAGCCTCAATGTGATCCTTCTTTATAGCTGAGTAGTACTTCACTGTATAAAAATATCACATCTTTTTTTATCCATTCCTCAGTTGATGGGCATTTGGGTGGTTTCCAAGATTTGGCTATTTAAAATTAATTTTTAAAAAAGACAAACACAGATCCCCAAACCCTTACCCCAGATGCCCTGACTTGGTGGCCCTAGGCTGAGGCTGACATCTTGTGACCCCAGGCCTCCATGGAACTTTTGAGCAGGTCTCTTCTGAGGCAAGCATGTCTCTGAGCGGTGACTCAGTCAGTCTGGGCCCAGGTGGCACCAAGTGCTGAGGTCCCTGTGGAGCCAGGGGCCTGAGGGTTCACTTGCAGTCTGCAGACAATTGCCCAGGGGGCCATCCACAGTGAGGCCTGGCGTGGACTTCTCTAAACCCCCTGGGTGGTCCCATCACCCAGCCAGCCTCCAAACCACAGCTCTGCTTCTGCAGGTCCGAGCAACTGAGGAAAGAGGTGTTCTTGTCATTACTCCCGTATGATGCAGTGTGACACTGTCTACACAGCGTGTGTACTGTGTAAGGTATGGTGAGTGATCTAGGGGTGACTTAATGTGCATGTGATGTGGAGGATCTGTGTAAATGGCCCACTGTTTTCATGGAAAGGCAGCAGCATCCAGGAATTTTGGCCTCTGCAAGGAGATCCTGGAGTCAGTCCCTGAGGACACCAGAGGATGCCCGAGACAGTTTGAGAACCACAGGGTTAGGTCAAAGTCAGGTCATTCTTGACCTGGCATGGTGATGCCAAGAGCCTGGAATCTCAGAACTGGGGAGGCTAAGGCAGGAGGATCACAAGTTGTAGCCCCACCTGAGTAACTTAGCAACCTAGCAAGACCGTGTCTCAAAAAAAAAAAAAAAGCCACAGAGGCAGCTCAAGGAGAAGGCCTAATAACATTACTGATATCATCACTACTGGCAGTGTGAGGGGGAGACGCTGGGTCAGAATCTGCAGCCTGCAAGCAGGAGGGCGTCAGGCCGCCAGCACAAGCAGGTGTGGTCTAGGAAGGAGCCCCCAGCTCTCGCTCCTCTCCTTGACCACAATGGTGAACATCAAAGCCACGGGGCTGGGACGAGGCTCAGTGCCCGCGGACTCCTGACCGTGCATGATCTCATTTCATCTTCCAGCAGCCCCTGAGTAACAGGGGCATTTGGGAGTGCAAGGGAAGCCCCCAGGTCACCCCAGTGGACAGTGGAACAGCCGGAATGCGAATGCAGCCATAGCTTGTAATCACAATTTGCCTTCCCGTGCCACAGAGCCTGTCACAGCCGCCTTCAACCTCTCAGTGAAGAAAGCTTTCTCCTCCCACCATGGAGTAGAGGATGACAGAGCCCTTGTCCATCTCTCCGAGCTACTGCTCTGCAGCCTCAGAAGGACCCGCTCGGAGGTGGCTGCCGGCAGAGGACAGAAGCGCAGATGCACTGGGCTTTGAAGGGCGGCACCCACCAGGAGCGGAGAGCTGGTGCAGCCCTGGGTCTCATCAGAGCTACGTGCTGTTTCACTTTGCCCCGGGGATCTGCAGAAACCCTCTGTTCCAGAGGATTTGTGCAGTAACAACTACAAGCATGGCCATTTAATTTCTTTTCTTAAAAAAAAAAAACCGCTGACATTTTGAACCAGTGGGCAGAGTTTTTGTCCTGAAGAACGGTATTGTACTCGTTCTGATTTTATCCCTGCACTCCAGGGCAGCCTGGTGCTGTGTCCTCTGCCAAGGTGACTCTGCAACCAGCTCTATCCACTGGCCCCATCTGATCTGTGGTGCCTGAAAAGCCTGTCAGGGGAGGACAAAAGGTCTGTTTCCCTAGCTAGAGGAAGACCAGGTGAGATCTTTCCAGAGCACCCAGCAGCAGAGGCCAAGACTCCTCCTGCTCAGTTTCTGACCTTAGCTCAGAGAGCTGGCAGTGGGCTGCGAGTTCAGGCTTTTAGCAGAGAATTCCAATTTTCTTTTCTTTTCTTTTCTTTTTTAATTGCACACGAATGAGGAAATATTTTCCCTCAAGTTCAAAGTTAGCTACCAAGTTAGTGACTAACTGGGCTCCATGGTGAGTTTTAAGCACATTTGTGAGCTTGGATCCGTCTCAGTCCCAAAACTATTCAGCCAGCAGTCTTGCAAGTTAATTATGGGGCTGGAGGTGCAGCCCTTGCCTAGCATGGGTAAAGCCGTTAGTCCCATCCCTAACACCAAAATAAGACAAAAAGCAAGCAAAGGCTCAGGAGATCACCTCGAGTTCTTTTTTAAAATGACTCGTCTTCCCATGGCGATTAGGTGCAACCTTGGCTTGCTGTCAGGCCTAGCTTACCACCTGGTCCCATCAATGGAAGCCATTGCAGGCGTCCTGGGAGGAGCACTGTGTGCCAGGCATGGTTTAGGGCTTCACACACGGCCCTCATCTGCCCCTCACAACAGCTCTGCCAAGTCCGACCTTCCTCCCAGCGCGCAGGGAGACAGACTGCGACCCAGGTGTCACTTGTTCAAGGACACAGACAGCCAGAGGCCAACTCTGGATTGTAACCCAAGCAGTCTGATTTCAACTGTAAATATCTTATGGAAAGGCAACAAACATACCGAAAAATGTACACGTTCTCCGCGTACAGCTCAAAGAATTTTCATAAGGTGAATAGACCGAGCCATTTGAGCAGATCAAGAGGCCCTTTCGCTTGGTTGCACGCTCTCGCCTCTGCTTCCTCCTTTCCTTCTTCCTTCTTTGTCACTGTCAGCTCTGTCGTCGTTTTGTTTTGCTTTGCTTCTCAGATGCTGAGATGGAATCCAGGGCCTCAGGCGTGCTAGGCAAGCGCCTACTACTTAGCTAGTAGTACCAGCCCCATCCTGCCTTTTAAAACCACAGATCACTGCGATGATTTTAGAACTAAAGACGGTTTTACTTTATACAACCCTCATCCTCCAGCGTGCAGCTTTTGGTGTCTAGCTTCTTCCACTCCTCGTTCTGTTTGCATGATCAGCCCTGTGGCCACAATTAGTGATGACAGCATACTCCTGCTTGCTACCTTAATGTCCCACTGTCCGACTGTCCCACAGTCTTACCAGTCCACTTTGGGTGGCCGCGTGGGTCACTCCCCACTGGGTACTGGTTCACACAGAACTATCATGTGAATTATTGGCCTTGCCTTTTCTTGAATGCATGTGTGCACCACTGCCAGGCACATTGCTAGGAGCAGACTTGCTGGGCAACATGGCATGAGTCGTTGAGCTCTAAGAAGTGCCTTCAAAAAGCCTCCAGGGCTGCAGCAGCCCTCGTTTGCTACCTGCCTACTACACCCTAGGTTCCAGCCCCAGCACGGAAAAGAAAAAAGGTAGTTCCAGTTGCTCCACATCTTGCCAACTCTCAAGTGCATTTAGGCAGCTGGAGCTATGGTCATGCTGTGGTTTTAACCTCATTCCCCCCAAAACTATTAGAGTGAGCACCTTTTCAAACTTATTTCCCACACTGATTGATATCTTCCTTGGTAAAATTCTTGTTTAGGAATTGTCTTCATTTTTCCATTGGGTTTTGGGTCTTTCTCTTTTTTATGTGTAGGAAGTCTTTATGTATTCTGGACACAAACCCTCCACTGGACATACACATTGCAAGTACCTTCTCCTGTTTGGGGGACAGACTTTTCACTCTCTTGATGGCAGGTTTTAAATCACAGAAGTATTTTGTTGAGATATAATTCACAAACGATACCATCCACCCATGCAAAGGTGTGCAACTTGATGGCTTTAGTATGTTCAGAGTTGTGGGGTCAGCACAACACCTTTAGAGTTTGGAATATCTTTCGTCTCTCTAAACAGAAGCCCCACTCCATGAGCAGGCCCTTGTTATTTCCCTCGAGCTCACTAGGCAGTCACTAATCTAATTTCTGTAGATCTTTCCTTATAGTAGCTTAAATCATCAGTGTTTTCCTTTGTAATTTAAAAATTTTATGATCTATTTAAGAAATCTTTGGCTGAGATTGGTGGCAATTGCCCATCATCCCAGCACTCAGGAAGCTGAGGCAAGAGGATTACCTCCTGATTACCTCCTGGAATGACAGTTGTGTGCCTCCATCCTTGGCTTATTTTATTTTATTTTATTTTATTTTCATCTTTTTGAGACAGAGTCTCACTATGCAGTTCAGGCTGGCCTTGGGCTCACTTTGTAGCCCAGGCTAGTCTTGAACTTGCAACGATCCTCCTGCCTCAGCCTCCTGAGTGCTGGTATTACAGGAGTGTACCACTGCACCTGGCCTGGCTTATACTTTTTTAAAAATTAGGATTGCATTAAAATTTGAGTAAATTGGTGAAAGTTGTCGTCTCTGTAACAGTGGGTCTTCCAAGTGGAATATCCGTGTTTTTCAGATTTTCTCTGATTTCTATCAAAAATGTTTTGAGAAAACATTTTTAAGGTCTTGTACATCTTTCATTCAACATATTCCTAGAAATCTGATATCTCTAATGCCACTATAAATAGATTCTTTTAGAATTTCGTTTTCTATTTGTTTGTTGCTAGCACTCAGAAATGAAATGAAATGACTTTTGTAAACTGACCTGGCATCCTGGGGCCTTGCTAAACTCACTTACTGGTTTAATAGTGTTTGCATGGATTCTGTGCCACCTGCCAACCTTTCTCGCTCTGGCTTTTTTTTTTCTTTGCTTGTTTTGTTTTTTCTCTTTGGTGCTGGGGTGGCACCCAGGGCCTCCCACAGGGTAGGCAAACACTTTGCCACTGAGCTACACCCCAGCCCCAGTCCCCCTTCTGAACTGGTACCACATGCTTCAAATTGCAGTGCAGAAAGCAGAGTCCTCCTTTCCCAAGCCAACAACTGTTGGGATCCTGCAGCAGGGATTCTTTCTATGAGCTCACTATGGAGTCAGGAAAGCTCTCTGCTTGCTCTGGAGAACAGAAAAAGGACAGCCTTACAGAATGGCTGCTGCTCGACCCCTGCAGGCAAGAGAGAGGAAAGCCTGGCTACTTCTCCAGCTGACAGCAGACCTTGTCATCATCCACTGGGTGCTGGTTTTAGACACATGCAGAATACAAATGTTCTGAAGTTAAAAACACTTCCACTCAGATTTCAGAAGAAGGCCTGGGATGCCAGGCAGTGTGCCCCTGAGAGGGTAATATATGAAACTGTGAGGATGAAGCCAAAGGTGCAGTGGATACTCCAGAAGTTTGGAGAAGCCTGTAACGTGGATTATCTGAGAAAACCTGCAAGGAGAGAGCAGAGCAGGCCCAAGAGAGAAGCCATGGGAGCTACAACCACCAGCAGTGCTGTAGGCGAGGAGCCACCCTAGCCCTTTGCCCAGTTTGCCACAGATCGCCTCAGATGCCGCACATGAGACTACAGGACTTAATGTTCACCCTGCTGCATTTTGGACTTGCTTTGGTCCCAATCCTTTGTGTCCCCCTGTTTGTACCTTCTAGAATGGAAATGTCTACCTTGCGCCATTGTATTTTGGAAGTGTTTAACTTTCTTTTCATTGATACAGGGGCTCACAGCTACAAGTTTTCCTTACATCTTGGAGAAGACTTGGGACTTGGACTTTTCAGCAATGCTGAAACTTAGGACTTTGGCAACTTTTGGAGATGGACTAAATGTATTTTGTATAGAGGGATGTGCATGAGTCTTTGGGAAGCAGGGCTGGAATGTTATGGCTTGTGTCTGGGTGTCCCCCCACAGCCCCAAGCAGTCATGGGGGCAGAGGTGCTTTTTGGGAGCAGCTGAATCTAGTGTTTCTGAGTGATTCATTGTCTAGTGCTGGGATTATGGGTGTGAGTGCTATACTTACCCTAG
>RJWT010045630.1:0-11592 GCA_004365215.1 Cuniculus paca
AGGAGCAGTCTGTGTTAGATGGGGTCCAACGAGCAGGACATGCAGTGGTAATGTTGGATTCTGGGGGAGGCCCAGGCTCTGCCTACCAGAACCTCTGCCCAGAGGGCTGAGCGAATAGCCTGACAAAGGCCCTGTTACTAAGTAATGACAAAAAGGCTAACATCCTTACTGACGCTGTGTATGCCTTTGCCACACTACCTTTTCGTGGAGCTATATACAGGGAGAGAGGGCACCTGACTGCTGGAAGAAAGGAGATGAAATACAAAGTAATTCTGTAGTCCCTACATGCTGTATGGGCACCAGGGGAAGTGGCTGCTATAAACTGCAGGGGACATCAATGGACTGGTACAATAGAGGCCACAGGAAACAAAAAAGCTGTGTGGCCAGAACCTTTTGGTCTGCCCTTCATCCCCAAACCCCCAAATCTGGAGACCCCAAAGTATAGGTCAATTAAAAAGACACGGTTTGCCCAGGAGCCGGAGGCTGACATCAGGGGAGAATGGTGGAGAATCTGTGACAGGAGACCGGCTCCCCCTGAAATGATGGCCCCTAGGTTAGTGAGGGAATTCCACTAAGCGTCTCACATGGAAAAAACGACTCGAGAGACCTAAATCGTCACTTCTGTATGCTACAGCTCACTGCCGTCACTTGAGCTGTTTGCAAACAGAGCCTAACCTGTGCACAGAACAACACAAAACAAGGGCCCACCAGGACCCCAGGCAACCAAGATGCAGGTGCTACCCCATGTAAAAACTTGCTTGTGGACTTCACTGGGCTGCCCCAAGTGGGAGGCTATCAATGTATGCTGGTGCCACTCTGCACCTTCTCTGGGTGAGTAGAAGCCTTCCCTACCTGGACAGAGAAAGCACTGAAAGTAACAAAAGTACTGTTAACGGACATCATTCCAATTGGACTGTCCCTATCTCTGGGGTCAAACAGTGGGGCACTGTTCATGGCTGAGATGGTTCAAGAGCTCATACAGATGTTAAAAATAAAATAAAAATTACATACAGCCTACTGGCCTCAAAGCTCTGAAAAGGTAGAGCACATAAACTAGACACTCAAACAATTGCTAAAAAGATCCTGTCAAAAAGCACACTTAAGATGGGTCAAGTCCTGCCTACAGCCCGCCTCTGTGTACTTCCCTAAACAAACAGGATACGCCCCTTAGAAAATCTTGTTCAGCTGGCCACCCCCAATTGCCAGTCAAATTAAAGGTGATATCTGCCAACTTAAAAAACTAAGGGGACAAATACAGGCTTTAAAAATAGCCATACAAGGTATCCATGACTAGGTATGAGAGAAAATGCCTGTAAGTTTAACAGAGCCAATTCACCTCTTTAAACCCAGAGACTGGGTCACAAGGTAGAATCCTACCTCCCTAGGGCCCATTTGGGATGGGCCCCACACTATAATCTCATCTACACCTACTGCTGTTAAAGTTGCAGGAGCTGTGCCTTGGACACACCACAGCTGGCTGAAGCCAGCAGCTCAGAGCAAGTGGACCGGCTAACTGGATCCAGACCAAATAAACTGGCTCCCCCTGTGGGGGGACTGCGCCACTGCTCTCGGCGCTCTGGAGGCTGACCAATTGACACAGGCAAAGCCCGAGGATCGTTGTGGAGTCATGACAACCACATAAGACTTTCCTGTTACAATTCTCTTTTTGTGTCAGTCTAAGAAATCCTTAAAAGTATGTTCCCACTGTATTTATACCATGCAGTCAAGAAACATCAAAACAAGAACGCTGCTACAGCATACCTGTTATGAGTGTGTAAGAACACGCAGAGAAATGTACACTCACAGTCAGATGACCTCCGCAGTCTGTGACCTGCGGATGACTAGCCCTGGGTCTGTTATGACCCCCAGGCCCCCACCCCACCTTATGAAACCTGGTTTGAAGTCTACGCTAGGGAAAAAGCAAAAAATAGGTGACTTTTACACAAAACTGAAGTCCCTCCAAAAAGTACCGCACGCTATGTGGGGATACCACAGCTCCACCTGTGTGCCCAACCACATCATCAGGTTCTAAGTGGTGCTCTAGCTCATCACCAATGACACCGCACAGGCCTGAAATCTACTGGTGCGAGAGGCCCGGAAAATGAGAAATGCCATTTCCCAAAGCAGACAGGCCTCAGATTACCTCCTAGCGCCCCCTGCCAAAAAGAATAGTTAAAAAGGTCAGTCTAACCAAATATTGTCTAAAAATTAATGACGATGATAAGATAATTAAAAACATCACTGCCAAGATCCAAAAACTGTCTCATGTCCCAGTTCAAAAGTGGCAAGGATGGTCTCCAGACGCTTTGTAGAGAGCCTGGTTCTCAACTTGTGGAGGGTTCAAAAACCCTAGTTGGGCTAGTCCTAGCAATCTTAGGAGTCTGTCTCATCCTTCTCTGCCTTCTACCAACACTTGTCAAAAACATCCTAGCAGCTATGAAACAGCTATAGAAGCTCTAGCGGACAGACACACCATCGCACAGCTGATGGCCCTGACTAGATACCAATCCTTGCCTAATAAAACATTGCCCTCCAAGATGAAGATGTCAAGAGTGATGCTCTCTATTAAAAGTTTGCTTACAGAGAGCACAAAGAGGAGAATAGAGCAGAGCTCGGAGAGAAACCTAGCCTTTCTCTCCCTCTAAAATCTTAGGGGCTCAGACAAGCAGCTCCTCCTGCTGCCCCTCCCTCAGGAATGCAGCCCTGCGGGAGGGGGGTTCTCCCCGAGAGGGGGCTCCCCTCCCTAGAGAGACAACACAGGGTACCAACACGGATAAAACTAACAAATAGGGTTATAAACAAGCTTGCAGCATCCTAGCATCCTGAGATACACGAGGTAAGATTAACTGCTAAGGTGACTACCGCCTTTGTTTCACTTCTGTATCTCTACTTGCCTGTGTTCCAAATGGTATAAAAAGAGACCTCTCTTTGGTTGAGAGCTCGGCCTAGTTTTAAACATTTCTGATACCTGGGATGGTGCATCACTAAAGTCCTCCTAAATCCCTCCTGGTCTCTCCAGTTTCTTAAAAATTCCACAGCACTTCGACGGACATTTGGATTGCTTTTACCTTTTGGCTATTGTGAATAATGCTTCTACAAATTTGAGTAAATCAATAAATAGTTTTAAACAATCCAGTAACATAGAAAACCTTGGCTATGTCGCTAGACTCATGTAGTACTTGCTGAGTTGCCGTATAATCTATCAGCCACACATCGTCCCTGCTGAGCGTGAACGTGACTACTGCTGATAATGCTGCCGGGACAAGGCGTGGAGGAGGGCTGTGTGGGCCAGGCCAGGCCAAGGCTTGCCTTGCTCCTGGGGACACACTGGGCCATCGAAGTGGTGTTAACAAGGAATGCCAGTGACTCTAGACGTGTGCCGTGGGACAGGAGCAGCCTGCAGAGTGATCGTTTGGATCCTTTACCTGCAAGTTTATTTACTCTTAAAATGCAGATGACTTTTATTGTTTTCTTCTAATAGGAAAAATAACTGTTGGTGAATTTTATAGTATTTCTTGGTTTTAGATGCAGAGAAGGTTGCCTTGCTGAGTAAAGAACCATTATTTTCGGAAGCAACCCGTTACTTTGTTTTAATTAAATGTTACTTTTCTGTGCTCTGTAAAGCTTACCTTTGAAAATGAAGTCCTGAAGACCCGCACCTCTTCCAGATGGCAGCACCATGAGATGTGTCACCCCCTGCCTTGGCCCCCTGAATCTCTCCAAGACCCCAATGAGACCCCCGGCTCCGCGGGGGCCTGAGGTCTGGTGCCCACCCAGCAGGGCGGCCGCTGCACCTGTGTCCCTTATGCTGCTTCCGCCTGCAATCTTCCACACGTTTTACTCATTTTTAGCAAATTATATATGTTAAACTGGGAGCTCTGAGGTTCTGCCAACTCTGGCATCCCCTGGGCCTTGGAAAGTTCTGTAATTGTAGCTCTGCATGCAGTAAGTTTTTACTGATACAGAGTGAATAATGGATCAAATATTGGAAAAAAGGAGCAAGAGAAGGTTGGCCATGGTGTTAATGGTCAGGGGACTTAATTTTCTGACAGGAGTGAGGGAAGGCCCCCGAGGTGTAACTCACTTTGCTGGATGTGCTGATGGGCCGGTGCAGTCCTTTGAAGACCTCTCACAGGGCCAGTGCATGTCCAGCCCACCGATGCTCCATTCCAATCACCCACCCCAACTGCCCGCAGCCGACGCAGCATCCGTGGATGGCCTCCCAGCTGAGTAATGAAGGACTCCAGCAGCCAGGTTTAAAAAACAGCAGCAATCTGGGACAATACATAGGCCACAAGCTCATGCTGACAAACAAAAGATCTATAATACAATCTCCTGACCGTATACCACAGGACAAGCATGGTAGCGCTCCATTTCTGTGAGGAACGTGGAACAGCCCTAGACACGGGAAGGAGGATGGGTTGCCAGGGCTGCGGGAGGATGGGGGTTAGTGATGAATGGAATGAGAGGTTTCCCAGGAAAAGTTTTGGAAGTGCACAGTATGGTGATGGTTACACAATAGTGTGAATGTACTTAATGAACATAAAATAGAAAAAGGATACAATGGTAAACTTTGTGGTTTGTATTTTTAAAACCACCACTGCAATTTAAAAAGGAAAGAAACAACGTATCTCCTGAGAAAGGCAAGCTTGTACTGCTCTCATTAAGGACTCAAAGCCAGGCCCATGTGAGACACCTAACTTCTGTCTGCCTGAGAGGTCAAAGGGTATCTTTCTAAATGGGGAGACCGTACAAAAACCTTAGGCTAAGAATGAGGAGCTGGCTACCAGGGAAAGTACGAAGTAGACCTGAGATATACTCAGTAGCTCAAATACCCAGAGGAAATCACATAAAAGTTGAATATCCATATCTAAAACTCAGAAATCCAAAATGCTCCAAAATCCAAGGCTTCTGGAGTGCTGACACAGTACCACAAGTAGAAAATCCTATACTTCATGTGACAGGTTTCAGTCAAAATGCAGTGCTCTAAAAATATGGTATACAACTCCCCACAGGTTACCCGCACCAGGAGGAGATAGAGCACGGAAAGATTTCATGTTCAGCACAGATTTCATGTTCTGTATATCCGCAGGTAGCTCATTAGCTGGGCCCAGTGGCACACACCTGCAATTCCAACTACCCGGACAGCTGGGCAGGAGGATCGCAAGTTCAAAATGTACCTGGGCAACTTATTGAGCCCCTACCTCCAAATCAAGAGAGCTGGATGCATAGTTCAGTGGTAGAGTCCTGGTGCAGCACACATGAGGCCCAGGGTTTGGTACTCAGGACTGCAAACAAAAAGGCAATCAGCTATTACACATATGTAAATACTTCAAAGTACAAACAGCCTCAAACACCCCTGGTTCTCAGCACTGAGACAATGGATGCTCTACCTGGACAGCACTTACAAAATTAAAAGTGCAAATCAGACTGTCCTGTCCTGGAGTTATGTCATCTCCAGTTGGCAGCAAAGGCATCTGTCTCATGTTATCAGAAATCCTGAACAAGCCAAGCCTGGTGGCACACTCTGGGAGACGGGCAGAAGGATCAAAAGTTCAAGCCCAGTCTGGGCAACTTAGCAAGATCCTGTCTCAAACTAAAAAAAGAGAGATCAGAGGATATAGCTCAGTGTGAAGACCCTGAGTTCTATTTCCAGTACCATAAACAGAAAAGAAAAAAAACACCCCGACCACCACAGTGAGGGGTTAGTAAAAACAAACGTGGGTACCAATGAGCTTTACTGCAACCAGGTTCTTCTGGAGAGAATATTTAAAACCTTGCTATTCAAAGGTGGTCTGCAGAGCAACAGTGGTAGTTTCATGTGGCCTTCACCAGAAACACAGACTCCCCCCATCCCAACTTTGGCTATTAGAATCTCCTTTCAAGCAGGATCTCCAAGATGGATTTGTACCTGCAAGTTTGGGAACTGCTCCACTACCCTGAATCTGGGCTGGGAATGTGGCGCTCAGCATGCCCTGAGGCCACGGGTTCAATCTCCAGGACAGGGAGTCCTGGAGAACACTGTGTGAGAACTTCCTGGTGAAAAGTCGGCAATTCCTAGTGGATTCCAGCAGGGCTGTCGGGAAACAGTTTTAAACTTAGGGACCAGCACTGCTCAGAGCCCTGGGTTAGCTGCAGGCTGAATTCAGCATCAGCCCTGCAGTGTGACCTTGCTGAAGACTGTAAGACGGCAGGCGGGCTGGTCCAGGGAGCACAGCACCCCTGCGGGCTCAGCCTGGCAGAGAGGGGTCTCCCTCCCTCCCGTCCTCACCCGTCTGGTGAGGCCCAGTTCCTTGACAGCTGATCAGCCTGTGAGGCTGAAATTTCTCTGTGACTGTATTACACAAACTGTAATGTAAGTACAGTGAGCTACCATGGTCACGAATTTTAAGGAAATACAGCAATGTTTCTCTAGATTTCAACATGGGACAATAATTCTCGGATTGTTGAAACCTCTGTTTCCCCATTGATCAACTGTAGACATTATCCTGTGCGACATGGGAAATGGGTCAAAGCGACAAAAACTACAGTACACTGAGCATCTACTGCTAGCAGGATGTGCCCTCCCCCCACAGGCCTGTCTTTCCACAAGCCTCGGGTTTGCTGTGGCGACTCAGGGCGGATGCTGTCTCTGGCCTGGGTTACATCACCCCGAGTCTCAAAGGAGACACTAACAGCTCACAGCTCACCGTGCATCACAGGCCTTTGTATTTTCCCATCTCTTTGGTATCGAAATTTGACAAAAAAGGCTCATTCAGAGCCAGGGATTTAGCTCAGTGGCATAAGTGCCTGCCTGGCAAGCACAAGGTTGTGAGTTTGATCCCCAGTACCAAAAAAAAACAAAACAAAACAAAAAAAAAAACAAATGAACAAAACAAGGCTAATCTTTAAGGCATGTCCTGCGGAATGAGTCCTAGGAAGTCCTGGCGAACTCAGGGCCCTCTGACCTTCAGCTGCTTCCCCAGCCCCACACTCTCCTTCCCTCTTTGATAAAAGCGGTCCTTCCTGTCTGTCCAGCGCCAGGGCTGGGAGAGACTCGGGACAATGGAGCACAGCAGGGGGCTCTTCTTCTGTTCCTGAGGGGTGTGTTTAACCAGGTGGCCAAGCATCTCAGTTTAGCACCCAAACAGGAAAAGCAGGCTTCTCCCGTGAGCTCTGCTCCTGACCGGGCCCCTGACGGCTCTCACGCTTCGGGCACTACCAACTGACCTCAGCTGGGGCCCCTGACGCTCAAGTGGGTGTGAGTGTGAGGCAGGACAGGCAGAAGCTCCTGGTCAGGGCTAAGGGTCACACCACTTGGCTGATATGGTGGTAGGGCAGAGCCATGTGCCAGAAGATGATGTGCCTGCTGCTAAATGAACACTGAAAAATGATTCTGTTTTCCAAAATATTTTCTGTATTGTTTTTGAAGGCAATGCAGCAATACTTCTGTATTATATAAACCAAACCAGTATAAATATTGCTTACACTAGCGCCGTTCTGGCTTGTGTCTGTGCCCCTCACCCGAAAGCCTCACGTGGTCCTAGGTGGGGCTTTTTCAGAGGTGGCTAGACCTAGAGTGTGTGGTGCTGTGTTTTGCTACCTTCTGCCCACCACAGACTGTTTCCCCTTTGCCACGCCACCCTGCCTCGGAGCCAGTCCTATGCACTGAAACCTTTACAGACAGTGAGCCAAATAAACCTTTCCTCCTTAACTTTGGCTATCGGGTATTTTGTCTCAGCAACAAAAGAGATGTAACCAAGATAAGGGAGAATAAAGTTACAAAGCAGCAGTCCTGTTGGAGCTGGGCAGTGTCCCCTGTGCACCCGGTCCTCATCCTCCACAGGCCCTCCCTGGGGCTTTCTGCTTGTGTGCCCTCCTTTCTCCAGCCCCACACTCATGAACTGTCCGTCTCTCATGACTCCCTCGTAAACTGCTATGGACCACACAAAGCTGGGGCTCCCAGGCCCTCTACCCCAACTCCCCCCTCACCCATTGCCCCTTCGTGTGCCTTATTCTCAGTATTTACTATAGTTTTGTTCATTCTCTTCCCTTCCCCTCAAAAAGCATCTTTCAAGATGCTCATGGGTCATGACTGCTAGGATACCTGCATTACAAGTGCGTGCCTCCCCTCCCGTTTGCATCTCAAGGTAAAGCACAGGGCCTGGACCCCAAAGGCAGGGTGTTAATGCAGACCTGGCCGCTTACAGTAAGACTTAGGTGAAACGTTTTGCTCCTGTGCTTTGGAATCGAACGTGAAAAAGACAGCAGTGAGACCCACCTGCCAGCTGTCCGGGGGATGCCGTAGAATGTCACACTTACTACACTGACGGGCACCCTCTGTGGAGCTGTCTTGGAGTCGACTCTCAGATCTCAAGGCTGGGCAGGCTTTATCTGCGAACACTCAGAATAAGTGGAGAACTGGCACTCACTACTGTGCCTGAAGCAAACTGTGAGAACCTCTGCAGGCAGGAAGTGAACGCAAAGCTCAGATAACAGGGACAGGCACTCCTGGAGGGGGGTCCTGCTCTCTCCTGGGGATAAGAAAACAATCTGGGGGTAGGGGCAGGAGCAGGCGCAAGCACCCTAGATGGGCGTTACCATGTGAGGGAAGGAAGTACACCCAGGGAGGTGAGAGCAGCCTGAGATGAGTCTCAAGGGGCAGTGTGGAAACTGAGCAGAAAAAACGGCAGTTATTCATCAGCAGGGTCAGTGCTCCTCCCCCAAACAAGAAAAGGCATTTTTATGACCACAAAGAGGCCAAAGTTTTTAATTGATAACTCAATCTCTACATACATTATTGCACAAAGTATGAATGGATCAACAATTATATTAATGATAATAAACTCATGAACATTTACATAAAACTACTGCTCCAAGTTTTGGTGTATTTTGTGCAGGTAATTTAGTAAACAGGAAGAACAAACTCACTACTGTAATTCATGAGAATCGGCTTTCCAAAAAAGCACACGTGCCATCTCAGAGTACTTACTATGTCGATCCCAGCAAATCAATAAACTAAGAGACAGCAGGAGGCCTTTAAAAGAAAAGTTGGTGATAGAGAGTATTAGGTTAAAATGTTGTTTGCAAATTTTAACAACTGGACTTAAGAACCAGAAGTGCACATACTGGGAATTAAAAGAATTGCTTCACAATTCGAAGAAAGCATTCTCAGCTGCTACAATATCTTCTCTGTTAATATAAACCACTGCTTCAAAGCTCCAAAAGAAATTCATATAAAAGGCTTTTGAAATAATATTTTCCGTCTCAAGATTAAACTAATATGACCTTCATTAAATTACAAACAAGCTATCTAAATGCTGAGCAGCCAGACCACCATTCAGCTTTGCTGGCTGGGGTGGACAGAGGTGTCACCTACTTGGATGGGGGACCTGGGCACAGTGTCGGCTCTCCTCTGGCTTGAGGGGCATGGCACAGATGTGAGCCTCAGGCTTTTCCGGGGTTGTGTCTTGAGCACATGGGGCTGAAGTGGGTGGTGGGCTACACAGCTTTCAATAAGCCCTCCAGCTAAAAGGAAGGTCTCTGAGTCAGCCTGAGGTCCTATCTTTTGGGACACTTGTAGCATGACAAAAGAAATGGGTTAAAAACAAGGCAAGGAAGTCTTTCTCACCTCCTGATACCACCCCTCAGAACTAACCTGTGGGAATCCTTGCCTGGTACTGTTAAGGGCATGCAGAGGCATTTAACAATGACATTTCAAAAAACATGTAAAAAGCCCATGCCAAACCAGGTATAGTGGTGCACACTGTAATCCAATGACTCTGGAGGCTGAGGCAGCAGGGCAAGGTCACCTGTCTCAAGAAAGAGGAAGTGGTTATGTCAACTTTGGGTAGAAAAAACAGTATGCCACCAAGTTACCATCAGTAGGCAGGACTCGTGGCCTCTGAATTTTGGAAGCGGTCAGTCTGGTTGGGAAAATGCTGAGGGAGATGTGAGCCAACAGCAATCTAATGAGCGGACACCAATTCCTCAACTCCTTCCAGGAAGGCAATTTTCACAAAACTGTTTCTAACCGAGTATGCAGGAGTTAAGTGCAGGGCAGAATTTGTCTTCTTTACAGAATAGTGAGTGATTCAAAGAGGGCAATGGCTTCTCATTTTGTCCCCCATGGAAAATACAAACATCATTTCTTTTGGAATCTAACACACTGGTTTCATTTTCAAAATGCATTACTTTATTTCCCCACCTGGTGGTCACACATTACAAGCCTCAAGCACTGACAGTCGTATGATTTCTCCAGTACGCACGCGCCAAGGCTCCTGGAAGCTTGCCTGGACTTCACGGCCAGAAGAGTCCTGAGGTTTCAAATATTAAAGCTTTCTCCACAGCCACAAGTTCCTTTGATATTTGGGTTATTGAAGACAAACTCACTGGATAATTTGTCTTCAACATAGTCCATTTCTGTTCCTAAAAGTGTCAGTTGTGCTTTCTTTTCGATGAACACTCTGACTCCTTTGGGAAAGAAAACATGAGTCATACGAAGCCTGCAGCCTATCGGACCTGCTGATTCAAAGCACAAGGGGACCTTCCATAGCAGCCACCAGCAAAACTCAACAGGAAGCTTCTCAAGAGGCTTCCTGATCCCTTCAGAGGGGGAGGCACTGTTTCCCCACTCTGTCGAAACCAATGAAGTCAGACTGTTTTACACAAATCAACTTCATGACAACTCTGTGCCAAACTGCAACTTGCCTTTGGTAGTACTCATTTATTTTCTTCAATCTGTAACATGAAAAAAATATGTGTATTTTCAGTGATAGTTTTGTTTATCTTTGTGGTGCTGGGGATCAAACCCAGGCCCTTGTGCATGCTAGGCAAGCGCTCTCCTCCTGAGCCTAGTTCCTCATTGACAGTTTTGTGAAGATGGAGTCAGTAATACAGAAACCTTGCAATGCTATCTTATCTATACAGTCAGTCAACATATTGTCAAGCCTAAAGCTATGCAAAGGGCTGTTTTAGTAAGACTACTTAATAGGACTTTTTTTGTTTTTTTAAATAGAACTATTTTAATAATCAGTATGATAGTTCTGTTCTGGTTATGGGTTGAAAGAGTAATATTCCCTAATCATGTAAGTAGAAATTGACATTTTGGCACATATAATCAGGTTAAAAAAGCTTTCCTCCTTATAAGCAGCTGAGTCATTACATTATATAAATTATACATAATTACAGGTCTCCTGTAAGATGAAAACATTAAGGGTCATGATTCGAGTTGATCTTAAAAATACTGCCTTTGTTAAGCAGTCTAAAAATCATCGTCTTTACGGGCGCGTGGCTTCGCTCTGGGAAGGTGAAAGCAGGCTCTGACCGCGTGCCTCGCTCTCACAGGCACAGCTGCGAGCTGGCACACAACCGCCACCACGCACCATGAGAATGGGGGCTCTCCATGCCACCGAACTGTTTATCTTTCAGAGTTGGAAACATTCACTCACTCACTCATTCACTCAGTAATCTCTCACTTAGTTCCTAAGAGCACAGCCTCAGGAGAGAATTGACTGGGCTGATGTTTCACTAGGCCACTGACTGAAAGAGGAGTAAAAGCTCTCCTTCCCACCCGCTGCTGTGCACTGACTGGACAGCAACTGAGGTCTGTCG
>RJWT010045631.1:0-11591 GCA_004365215.1 Cuniculus paca
ATGCAATATCATTCGTGACTTATTGTCTTTGTAATATTGTTGAACATTTTATATTCTTCTGCCATCAAAAACTCACATGAACAGACTTAGTGCAGAGTACAAATCAAAGAATTAATCAGACCAAAGGAGGTGCTTATGACATAAACAGAAAAACTTCCCTGACTATATTGAGAAGAGCAATAATGTTCAGATTCTTTGCAAATTTCTTAACCAATTAACATATACAGTCATCTTCATTCTCTAGTTTAGAATTCTCTGTTAAAAAGATGATCCTAGAAGTAGCTGCTCAGGTTACAAGATCTAGGCACAAAAAAAAAAAAAAAGATCAAATGATCAAACAATGACAGCACAAACTGTTCTTTTCAGTGGACCAACAGAGATCAGTAGCATAGCTATTCACCTGTGTACATATAAATACATACATACACTTGTATATGTATACCTACATACATGTAATCTTTTCCTGTCTTCCTTTTCTCCTTTCCTCATATGCAATACATTAACTAGTGTTAATTTCCTACTTTTTTTTGAAATTCTGTATCATTTTTATCCTTTTTTATCTGTTTTGCTTTTTAAAAAAAAGTACAAAAGCTATAAGTCTAGAATAGAAGTGAGTCCATTGCATTACAAAAAAAAAAAAAAAAGAAAAGAAAAAGATGATCCTATGTGTCCATCAACATGGGTAAAGTTAGTCAGTGACCTAGTGACCTGGAATTGGGGAAACTGAAGCCAGGCTATTTTATGCTACACAGGAAGGTATTTGGATAGAAGTTTCTTACACATTATACTTCATTGGTTATGAATTATGTCACTTATTAGTAGTTTTTATTATTTTACTACTTCTGGCCTAAAAAGTAGATATTTTGCTTACCACCTATTACTCCATTTTTGCCATATTTTGTCCACTTTAAAATGGTGATAACAATTATATTAACTCATAAAATTTTTGTGATAACACATGCAACTTGCTCAGTATAGTTAAGTGATCAAGAACTCTTAGTATTATTAGTATTGTTGTTGTTATTAAGATTTAAAAAACAATAGTATTAATATCCTATTGTATTTATAGGAACAACAGTAGTATCAGTTTTTTTAACATTGTTTTTTCCCTTGGTGACTTGAAATACCACATCGGTCCCTTGATGGTGAATAAAATGCAGCCTCAGTAAAATGCTTCTGCACTTTGGTATAGACATTAACTTAATTCAGCTCTCTGCCCTTAATGCTTAGTAAATAAATTTATTTTACCTAGTAAGTGCTGGTGTATGTTGAATTTATTTGTTTTGAACTAAGTCTATCTTAAGTTACGGAGGAATTTCTAATTTCATGTTATTTTTCTAGAAACCTCATTATAACAGATAGGGAAACGAGGAGGCAGTGCAGAGCGTTTCAAGACACTTGCAAAAGATGCTCATAGTGTGGAAATCTTGTAAAATGCTAAGCCATCATTAGATATGCTGAAAGATAGAAAAGCAGCAAATGGGATCCTTTGGGACCTAGGGATGCAAGGTGGGGAGTTGGGCTGTTGGTCAGACCTGTATCAGGGCGGCAGAGGGATCGTGCTGAAGGGCACCTTTAATTAGCTTCTACAGCTCTACAGCTCTACAGCTCTAACTAGTTCTACCTCCATTCCAGACGTGGTTAGGTAGCGTAAAGCTTCGTGATAGCACGGAACTGGCCACTCCAATTCTTCTTTTAAAGAACCAACGTCATTTTTGTTAAGGTAGAGGTTCTCAAAACAGAAATTCTCTTGGGCTCCTGGTATTGATGGAAATTATTTTTAGACGTTTTATATAACATATTATTTAAATTTGTGCAAACATTAAATTAGGCATTAATTTCCTATGCATGTAGCTTTTATAGAGCTATAAAACCAGAGTTACAGATTTCTATATACATTTACCATAAAAACCATTAAAGTTTAAATTAACAACATTAATTTAATGTCCTATGTGATGTTTTGCCGAAACCAAAGTACGGGTGGTAGACTGAATCATAGAAAAATGTATTTTCACATTTGATTTTTTACTTAAGTGAATTCTTCAGATTTTGAGCTTGATAGGGTTATCATTTTAATAATTTTCATTATCATGGCTATTTTTCCTTTTATACCGTGAGTTCTTTTCCAATGATTCATCATTTTGATGAGTCAATCAATTTAATAGTGCAAAATACAGTATTGAAAAATTAAAAAGTATGCTTTAATGAAAAATTCTTCACTATTATCTTTTACATGTATTGAAAATAAATTGCACAAGTTCTTATGTATAAATACTAGAATCTTGGTGTTAATTTAAAATGAGACTATTGCAATGGATCTGTTACAGTAAAAGGACTTGGGAGTTTGGCTTCTCTGTGTTGCGTGTGCTGTGTGATAATGTGATTTTTCTTGCTCTTTCTCCATCACGCCTTCTATAAAACCTGTGTTCCTATGATATCCTATGAAGTCATTTGGCAGGTACCTAGCCTTATATATTTAGTTGGCCTTTGCTTTTTTCTTCATTAGATGCTAACTATTAGAGGAACACATTAATCTCCCCCACTGTCATTTTCATGATGTCAAATTAAAAGGCCAATTTATTAAATAACTTAAGAACCTACATCTTATTCTGTGAAAACGACTCTAAATTGGTAATTATCACTGCAAAAGAGAAATTTTGCCTTTATAGTGTAAAGAATTTCACATGAAGATTATGATAGATGTAGAATGACTATTTTCTGTGCAGAGTTTTCAGTTTTGTAGAAGCGCCATGGAGCACATGAGTGTGCTGTTTGAATGAATCACTGAGGGGCAGGGAGAAAGAGAGAAGTGGGAGCAGGTTCTACTGTGAGGTGGACAGTTCAGCCATCCCGATCATGTACGGAGTCGATTTTTCAAAAGAAAAACACGGACATTTTTGTTACAAAGGGTAGTGATCCCCAAACATGTAAAAATTGAGATAATATAGCAAATGATTTTAGTTCAGCCAAGAATGGCCAGGTGTGATGGCCCATGCCTGTAGTCTCAGCACTGGGGAGGCTGAGGCAGGAGGATCACTGTGAGTTCGAGGCCAGCCTGAATTACATAGCGAAACACTGTCTCAAAAAAAAAAAAAGAAAAAAAAGAAAAAAGAAAAAGAAACTTTAATGACTGAGACCTATCATATATGTTAATTGGTGCTTTCTAACTTTGATATTTGATTACTAATTTTAGGTGTTTATTAAGATTCTTACAAGCATCCTGATTCTAAAAGTAAAATTTCATGCTAAGGTACTGATTTGTTTTGAAAACAAATTCTCTCTCTCTTTCTCTCTGTATATTTTAAATGGTAATTTTTTTCTTTCTTCTTTTTTCACTTGAGATGTGTTATGCACATGTACCAACTCCCCACAAGGAATGTAATCATTATGTACTGCAAACATGTACTAATAAAAAGTAAAAACTGAAAAAAGAAAAGAACCACTGAGGACTGAACAAAAAAGTAGACTTAGAAGGACCTGAAACTGCTAAGGTAAAGAGCTCTCCTGTGTGCACATGCATGCCTATGTTTGTGTACCCGCACAATTTGTTTGAAATAGAAGACACAAAACAGTAAACCATGGCCTTTGAAATCCAGTGCTTTGAGAATAGATCAAATAGCTTAGAAAACCTGATAATCAGTTTGAAGAAATCAGTGCAGAAAATCATTGGTTTGGAAATCACTGTTGAGAATGAGTGGTGTAGAAAGTTATCTACTGCCAAGCAAGACTGAATGAAGTTTCCTCTCACTGCTGGAGCCTTTTGGAGGTTATATTTTGCACTATTTCTTTCCTACACTTATCTTATTCTCTGTTGTGGAGCAAAGCCTGGTGTATACCTCTAGTGGGTCAAGGATTTTTTATATTTTTGAATGGATGGAAAATTTAAAAAAATAGTAATTTTTTGTTTTCTTGGTACTGGGCATCAAAACTAGGGGCATGCTAACACTGAGCTATAGCCCTAGCCCTTTTAAAATTTTTATTTGTTTATTTTTAAAACTTTGAGGCAAGGTCTTGTTTCCCTGGTAACATTTGAACTCGTGATCTTTCTGCCTCAGCCTCCTGGAGTGCTAAGATTACAGGTATGCCCCACACTTGGCTTGCATCTGTTTTAAGGGTAATTTTATCTGAAGGAGCAATCAGAAGTGTCAAAAATGCAAAGCCCAGTGCAAGTTTTGCTGCTTACTGTCTCAGAAACTTGAAAAGTCATGGCCTCTTGACCTCAATTTTCTTATCTGTAAAATGGGGACAGTGCAGCCTGATCTGCTCCTTTAGCGAGTGAGTTGTGGAGAAATATGACAGTTCCCTGTTATCTATGAGGGTTATGTTCTGAGACCCCCAGTGGATGTCTAAAATCTATATTACATTTTTTCTGTATATGTATATACTCATGATAAAGTTTATAGTTACACAAGTAAGAGATGAATGGTAATAATTAAGAATAAAATCAAATTATTATAGCCATGTACTTCACTTAAAGTTATGTGGATGTGAGGTTCCTCTTAGAGGATCTTACTGTACTGTATTCAGCCTTCTTGTGATGACCTGAGATGATACAGTGTTTGCATGGGGAGAGGAAATGAGACGGCTACTATAGGCAGTGTGACATGGTATTAGGCTACTATGCAAGGTTTACTTGAACACAAGCAGTGCAATACTGTGATAGTTGATCTAATGGTTCACAACCCATAACTAGGACAACTAAAAAAATGATGAATGGGCAGGTAGTGCATAAAGCATGGACACCCTGGACAAAGGCACAATTCACATCCCATACTGAAGACAGTGCACTACATGAATTGTTTACTTTTAGAAATTTTCTTTTAATATTGTTAGGCTGTGGTGAAGCAAGGGTAATTGCAACTGTGGTGAGAAAACCCATGGATGGGGGGGGGACTATTGTAGTTGAAATTTATTGTACTTTGAGAGGATGAAATTATGAGTATGTACATATATGTCATCATACTGAATATAGCCCCAATTTCAAATCCAAATGTTTGCAAACATTGAAAGTCTCCGATTCTTTCACTTCTGTTGGATATTTCCATTTTTTGCATCTTTTACTTATGTTATTAAAATGTTATAGATTGTAGATTTGTATAAACTATAGTCCTTCCTGCCATCTGTTTTTCTAAACTTTTATTAGAACATGGTTACTAGAACAGGGTTTATGTATTACTTATTGTTGCTGTTTCACTAAGGAGGCAGTCAAATAGTTGTGACAAAGACTAGGTGGCTTATAAATCTAAGATATTTACTATCTGGCTTTTTACAGAAAAATTGTTGCTGCATTCAGTTACGTATCTCTGAAGCCCAGGACCAGTTATAATCCAGTCCTTTTTGGTACATAAACCCTTGATAGATGTTGGTATTTCAAGATCCAAGTCATCCTGCAAAGAACGCAGTGGCTTTAAACATCCTCTGTCAGTGGGCAGCTGCTGTACCCCATCTCCTCTGACCTCTGAGTTCAGAGGTGTGTGGATGTCTTGAGGTCTTGATTGTTTTCTTGCTCCTGTCCCTGCTTGCTGCTTTAAGACACTATTCTCAATGACTTGAATGATGCTATTGAAAATTTTGGCTAGAAATCTAGGCACATTTTAAATCTGCTTCATTATGAGCATACAACAGTGTTCAACAGGATAGTGTCCCACACATTTTGAACCTCAAATGGCACACTGAAGAAAGTAAAGTATCAATGCAGCAAAGATATAATGAGGAAAGATAAGACGTGGTGGATAAGTTCATGTTTTAAATGCATTTATCTACTTTTTGCATTTTCAAATGGTCATGTGTATAAGTTTTTAGGTGATTACACTTCATTCAGGTGAGTTGGGAGTACCTGGTGGAAGAGACGTGGGACTTGGCAGTCTCTGTTAAGGGTACTTTCTACCGATTTACAAAAGTCAGAGGTTTCTCATTTAAAATGTAGAGTTTTAGAGCTGAAAGGGACCTCAGAGGTCAGCATTCTCCAGCCTTTTTTGACCGATGGATGATTTTCATAGGAATTTATTATCTTGTCAACTCTCTCAGGAATTTAAAAAAATCAGTTCATCATTTATGTGTGATATATTATGAAGAGGTAATTTTAAATGCGAGCTAGGTTATCTTAGATTAGTATGTTATTAAGGATTATATTATACATTTTACTTTAACAAGTCATTAACGATAGTATATGAAAATGCGTTTTGCCTTTTTTTCATTTAATGAGTGATAAATACTTTAAGAAGTCATACAAAAGAAGTTATGAAAGGAAAAAGTATGAACTGTCAAAAACTAAATTGAAAAGTGACATTATTTTCACATGTAATTTTAGAAATTGAAAAGTGGATTAGCAGAAAAAAGGACAAATTGATTCTATGATCTGATTTTGAAATTCTTAGATTTTATGCTATAAAATTAATTCAATTTATTTCACAATTTTTATATTTGTGCTTGAAATGGTAAGATCAGTGGTTTGCCACTTCCCTTTCCAAAGAAGTCATATTGACTGAAAAGTCCCAGTAAAAAGCCAAATTGGATACAATGTGTCTATGTATACAGATGTGTATTTGTTTAAATATTTTGCTTGTAGTAGAGGAATATTGGTATGGACGTGTAAGCCTTTTGATCAGATGTGTGATGAATGTATCCTGTGAACTTATTGAGGCAATTTGACATAATTATTACTATTTTAATTTTCTCATGAAGCTTCATTTCAATATATAACCGCTTTCTTTTCTTTGTCTTTCATTAAAGAAAGGCCCACGCTTATCATGTATCATGAACAAGCTAGGTAAGGACCAAGGATGGCCAAGGATCCCGGGAGGCTGGCTGAGGGCTGGGCCACACCACACGCATCTTCTCACCACTAACCTCATGCTCTCTCCATGCACACTGGGAGGCTCTTGAACGTCTCTACTTTAAAAGGAAAGGGTATTTGACTTTACTCATTGTGTGTATGAAGAAACTGGAGCCTAGAGAAATTATATGATCAAGTCTCAAGTTCCTACCGCAGCCTAATGACTGAGTCAGGGCTGGAGCAGAGGACCCCTAACTCTCAGGGTACCATTCATATGTTGGACTATGCCATCTAGCATCTTGCCACTTGAAATCACTTGATTAAATTGTGGTCTTGTGTTTCTGGTTTTTAACTGGTGACTTTCCAGTCAGTTCACTCAGTGGCATGCACTGTGTTCTAAAAGTGTCAGTCAGCAGAAGAAAGCCTAGCTCATTTCTTAGACGTCTTTTTGAAGACATTGATTCATGATGTTATCTTCCTTTATGATATGCTAATATTCTAATTGTAATCACTTGTATTTAAGTCCAACACAGCAAATACTTTTGTCACAAAAACCATCATAACACAGGGTATTGAACCTGAACCAATGAGCCATATTTATTGGAAGCAAGTGATTGACTACCCGAGTTTACAAAATTATGAAAGAATTTTGAGGACACCCCAATGTCACTGATGTTCAGCCTAAATAGTTCCTCAACAGTACAGGAAATTTCTTTAAACCATTCACACAAATTTAGGTTGAAGAATAAGAAGAGTCTATCATAGTATGTGACCTCTGTTGGTCAGTACAATAGAATTTGTTCAAGGTAAATGTTCATTTCTCAAGTTTCTTTGGGCATGATTGTTCTTCCTACAGATCACAGTAAAAGTAATTTTGGGTTTCTTTAGTTGACTGTTCATTTATTCAGCATATTTTTATTGATGTGTAGTCCTTCCTCTCCACTGTTACATTTGTCAGATTATGTTATCATCCAGCTCAAAACTATGTTGTCATCTCTCTGGAGACTACTTAAAGCTGAACTGTTGCTACCAGTAGGGACAGAAGGCTCCCTATTTGTAAGGAAGTGTGTCCAGTTGCCAACTTACAGTGAAGCAAATGACCAGGGAGCATTTAGGAATTTAACTCTGGTTGGAGTGTGCGCCTTTATAAAACGGGAATGTATTTGAGTCTCTTGTGTTTAGCAGAGAATGTGTTTTAACAGTGAATGTATTTAGCTGCTGATCTTTTTTTCTGTTTAGCTGTTGATATTTTTCAGCTAATCTTTTAGGATAATAAAAAAAAAACTGCTTAATCAGAAAGTACTGTTTTGTTGAGCATTTCTTTCTTCTGATGTCCCTGCTGGCTGCATTTGCTGCAGATAGAGGCACACGACACCTGTATACATTCCCACAGTACGCTCCCTCCTGTAGATTTGGAGAAATAGTCTGCTGAAATCTTTGTCTAACAACAGCTGGATTCATCAGCACCAATATTCACGACCTCCAAGCTTATGATGGATAAAGTATTCCCTGTCCTCATTTTGCTCATTGTTTACTTCTGTGTGATCAATGGTTATAATGACCATTATTTGGAAAAAATAAATTTCTAGCCCTGGCACAGTGAACGTGTTTTGGAAGGAACCCATTTGTTATAAGAATTTTGCCTAAAACCCTAACTAAACATTTTTGTCCTCGGGTAATACCATGAGCCAAGCATCTCAGCATGGCATCTTGGGGTCACTGGACTGAATGGAAGGCAATAGCTCCTGTCTTCCACATCTCTTTGAGACTTGATAATGCCAAGCTTCTGAAGAGAGCTAATTATAGGAATGTAAAATGACACCCTTAAACATGTTATTACAAAATCTAAATGTTTATCCTCATTTGCCATGATTAAGAGCCATGAAGTTCTACACGGGAAATGCGAACTTCCCCAAAGTAAGTCTTGTGTGTGAAAACTTTGTAGGTGGCTCCCCATCACGAATAACGCACTGACATGCTGAACTTACCACTCAAATCAAGTACCTTTGAATAATATTTCCTCTTCTTCGACCCCCCCACATGCAGTGAGGAGGGGAGGCGAGGGAAGGGAATATAAAAATATAAAGCCAGGCTTCCTTCCTTGCCTCTTTGCTGTCTCAGTGGGAGTCACCAACGGCAGATGATTCACGTGGCTATGTCGTAAAACCGTAGATTTTTAATATCTGAACTACTGAGTACAAACATAACATTTAAATAAAAATAATGCGGAGTTATTTATCTTCACCAAATCTTCTCTGTCCCATAGAGGATGCGAGCTGTCTCTTTAATAATGCAAAGGAGTAGTAAATTTCAAGCTGAGGATGGGCAATAACAAAGAGAGTGATCTCCATGCTGCCCTAATGTCAGTGGAGTGGCTTAGGAGGACACCTTATTAGTTCTAACAGGCTGGTTAGTGCAGGGTCACCTCTGCCTGCAGCCCCCCACCAAGAACACTCATCTCTGGGCTATATTTCGGAGGAAAGAAGTGAGGGGGAGGGGAAGGAATATATTTAGAGCTTCTCTCATCTCCCCGGCATTTACAGCTGTTTATTTGTATTTGGTGTCCAATCGTGTTATTCTTGCTCTCTATCTCTCTCCATTCTCTTCCTCTCCCCGGCTGCCCCATCCTTCCCCCTACTAGTAGTTCAGCTGCCTACGTTCTCTGTGTTGAGTTCAAGTAGAAAACCTATCAGTGGTTTCTTTTCTTAATTATTTATCTCATTTTCCTAAATCATCTGAAATAAGTGTAGTTTATAAATCTGTATTTAAATGAGTATTTACGGTGCTAAAAAATCTTCAGTGGAAGAAGGGCCCAGCAGAGCTAAGCCTCCACTTAGCATGTCCAGCCCACCAAAAGAAATAGGACGGAATACAGATACCCATACCTGCACCTTTTACTGTCTTAAAAAAATGAGATCAATCACATTTGAGAATTGTGTAAATCAATAGACTAGTGTAAATCAATCACATCTCAGAGTTGTGCTTAATAGGTTTTCACAAAAGAAAAAGATTAACTAACTATCCTCTTTTAAAACATGAATTTCTGTGCTGTCTTTGATTTTTTTTTCCCATCATAGCCAGCAACATCAACCCTTTCTCTTCCCCTGCCCCCAACCCCCAGCCCCATTCTCCATCCAAAAATGAATGCAAAGAAATACTATTAGGCTGTCTGGTTATGTATTTTTTATGAGGCCATACAAGACGCTGCCTGACCCCTTGCAGCACATGTTATAAGCACACTGAAGATGCTTTTCATTTGGGTTTTGCTTTTCAGCCTGGATGACCTCTATTAAAAAAAAAAAAAAGGAGGTGGGGGCTGGGGGGAGGACTAATATGTGACCCCAGGGACTAGTCGCTTCAAGGATTACATTTAATTCATATGATAATATTGAAATATAACGTTCCTGAGTCTAATGTTTTGGTTATTTTCTCTTTCTCTTTATTTCAGGGACTCACTGATGAGTCTTGTCATAGATGTTTTTCATCAATTTTGGCTAGAGAGCTACAACTCATGCACTGGGGTCAGGTTCTTAAAATTACCTTTTTTCCTCCTTTTAGAATTCAGGTCATGAATACAAAACATCTCCCTTTTCATAGTTTTCTCTAAGAGAGACAGAGGAATTAATTTTTTTTCTAATGTGTGTCTGCCAAGAGTTCTGCTTCAGATAAAGAAAACAATTTTTATTTTGGCATTTCCGTAACTCACCCTCAACAACTGACCCCCAGGTTTTTTATTACAGTGAAGACTGATATCTTTTTAACTCCTTCCTTCCTCTGCGAGGTTAGCTGTAGATATATATTAGTTATTGAATGTCTATTTGCATAAATTGTAAGGAACATTTAACTTCACCATAAAAATATTTTCCCCCCTGCTACAGTGAATCATTAGTAATATGTAAGTTGATAGTTAATGTTCAAAACCAATTTGCAAAAGCATCCCTCTGGCCAGCTTTTAGAATTATATTCCTGTGAAAGTTTCTTCTGTCATCAGATGTCTCTTTGTCTTTGCTAGTTGAAATGAACAGGTTGGGAAATGGAATTAAACGGTACACCATTCATTGTATTTTGAAAATGTTTTTATTCCTCTCACTTAATAGACCAGCACTTAATTTCTTTGAATCAGCTGCTGTTCATCAGGGCTGCCGTGTGTCTCTTGTCTTCGAAGGCAGGTTCCTTAGAGGGACACTAACATTTCACCGGAGCTAATAAAGTCAATTAGGATAATATTATACAGTAGGCCACTAGAAAATCAGGTGCATTTTGCACCAATCAGTCTGTGTTTTAAATTCATACCGATCTTATACTTCATAGGGAATATATAGAGAGAGTTATTATTATTAGTGACATCAGCTTGCGGATGTATCTTTAATGGCAGTCCCCTCCCCTTGTTCTCTCCTTTTCTTTCTCTCTTTTTATTTCTATTTCCTTTTAAGTTATTGTGAGAAAAAGAAACCTGGTAAATTTGTGGACACATTCACACATTTTCATTACCACAAAAGTACTGACGAAAACTGATCAAAGCTGGGAAATTCATGGCAGTAGCTGAAACCCCATCTCGAGCCAGTCCCTTATTATTACCCAGGTATTGCCACAAATGTGATTCAGCAAATAAAGCCCCTGGCTGCTGGGGCCCCCTCTGCAATCAGAGCCCAGCAAAGTGGGTCTGCCATGGGGTTTTCAGAATGACTCATAATTTTCCTACATTTGTTTGTATCACAATCTGAACATTTTTGACATCTGGGTGACTGGTGAAAATACACATATGTCTCCTTGTGTACATAGAGCACCTATATTTTTGTCTTTGTCAGTCATTGTA
>RJWT010045632.1:0-11588 GCA_004365215.1 Cuniculus paca
GGTCTAGTTAAATTGCCAAGTTGCCCAGGCTGGGCTTGAACTTGAGATCCTCCTGTGTCTGTCTCACAGAGTGCTGGGATTACAGGCCCGTCTGACTGGCTACAGGGATCTGTCTTGCATCACCCGACATGCTCCTAAATCACCTCACCCACTCGCTCTTCTCCTTCCTGCCTTCAGGTCCACCCCTCCCAGCACCAGTGGAGAGAAAAATATCTTTTCCTTTAAAGCTCAGGATTTCCAGACATTATTGACATCTTGGGCTGGGTAATCCTTTGTTGTGGGTGTGGGGCTGTCCCGTGCATTGTAGGGTATTTGGCATTATGCCTGGCTTTTACCCACAAGATGCTAGTAGCTCCCTCGGTCCCAGCTGTGACAACCAGAAATGTCTCCAGACAGCACGATACCTTATAGGGGAACAGGAGAATCACCCCTGGTTCAGAACCACTGTTTTAAAGGAATGCAAACTACTTTTAAAATTAGTCCAAGCACAGAGATGGGGGGGCAGGCTTGTATGTGTGGAGAGAGGGAATCATGAAAAACAGCTGTGTGATGCACAGTCTCCTAATTCTAGGAAGGACTCAGGCCTCTTTCGCCTCTCTTTCCACCTAGGTCCATGTGAAGGAAGGGGCATTCTGAATACGGGTGGAGGGTGAGGTGGGGGGCGGCCCTCAAGATCATGACCACTGTGGAGAGGGTAGAGTTTTGAGTTGTGTCTGCAGAAAGAATGAGAAGGGTTCTTTCTGTTGTTCCCTTTCTTTCCCCCTTGTCCTTCCCAGTGTGGTTGGTGAGGAGATGAAAAATTCGGGAGGGCCCCAGCAGGCTCAGAATGGAGGAGGCATCAGGTAGGTGGGCAGGGGGCTGACTGTGTACTTAGCCTTTGAGGAAAAGAGCGCTTCTTCCCCCTCCTCACTCACGTTATTCCGATGACTGGGGCTGGCTCTGACCGGGAGCCCAGAGCCCAGGTGCTGGAGAGCAGGCTCCACGTCAGAGATGCTGTAAACAGACAGGAAGGCCACCCACCCAGCCAGACCGCGTCCCCTGGGAGCTGGGACAGAGAAGGGAGGAATGTAGAGAAAACTCAGTTTGTGGGTGGTACAGAGCCTAACAGCACACATCTAGGAATAAGGGCTGGATAAGAAGCCACAGGGCAGCAGAAGTTATGGACAGGAGGGTATGGAGGACAGACAGCAGCATACAGTAGCCATGGTCTGAGAATATTAGGTGGAAAATTCTAGAAATAATAAGTTTTCAATTGCAGAGAATTCTGAATAGCATGACAAAATCTTTTACTGTTCTGCTCTGTCCCTTTTCCTGAATATCTGTGCTGTGGACACTACCTGCACTACTGTAAAACTTAGTACCCACCTCAGTTATTAGACTGGCTGTCACAGTATCACAGCACTTGTGTCCAGGGGCCTATCACTTCTTGTGGTCTCATGACCCATTGGGGATCTTGAAACCGATGCCCTGTGGATAAGAGGGGATGGCTATGCCTGAGAGAGGTCCCTGTGGCCCTCGGGGCTGCTGTAAATGACTGGCAAGAGATTGGATTCCATTTCTCAATGAAGTTTGGAAAGGTAGTGAATTCCCATCAGAGAAAGCAATTGGGTTATGTGTGAAATCCCCTAACTCGGAGCTTCCCCAACTAGAATCTATAGATCTCTAGGGGCCCACAGACATATTGCCTGCAGTTTGCAAGTTTTCTGAGAATCATTCTGGCTTTTAGGTAAGCTAATGTGTAATAGGGTCATGTTCTGGATCATTTACAATGGGTACCGTCTGACATTGTAACCACTGGCCGTATGTGACTACTGAGGCTTGAAATTTGACTAGTAGTCAGTGAGTTGTGCATCAAGTGTGGAACACACTGGATTTCGAAGACTTAGTAAGAAAAAAACACATAAAATATCTTGTGAGTAGTTTTTTTTTATACTCACTACCTGCTGAAGTATTCTTTTGGATGTATTGGGTTAAATAAAATTTATTACTAAAATTAATTTCATCTATCACTTTTTAAATGTATTCATTAGTTTAAACATGTCCAGCTTTATCAAGCTGAAATTAAGTAAATAATGTATATATTTAAGGTGTACAAAAAAATGAGCTGCTAGAAAATACAAAATTACATACGTGGCTCACATCCTCTCTCCCTCCTTCCCCTCTTCTCTCACCCCCATTCTGTGTTGGGGACTCAGTCCGGGGCCTCATGCATGCTAACCACTTGCTTTACCGCCAACCTACAGTTGCAGCCCTCACGTTATGTTTCTATTGAACAGCACTGTTGTAGCTTACCCATTCTCAAAGAGAAAGCTCCTTACTGGGTAAGTATTGGTTCTTGGTGGTGGTAATGTTTTTATACGTAACGTTCAGCTAACATACAGCATATAAACAGAGATACAGAATATTTGCGGTATTAAAATTTCATAGGGGCTGGCTGTGGTGGTGCCTGTACTACACAGGAGACTCCATCTCAAAAAAGCAAAACAAAACAAAAAAGCAAAAACAAAGCAAAGAAATTCATAGCGGCAGAGATTAGGAAAAATATCTTAAAAAGCTGGATAATAATGGAAAAATTAAGAAACACTGATTTAGATATATATCATATAACCCAGCAACTACTCCCTATGGATTGGCCTGCACCTGCATTTGTGTTTAGGATCATATTAGTGCCAAGTAGAAACATTTCAATTGCCTCGCGTTAATGGGAGAAGAACTGAGTAATCATGGCTATATCCCAAATGAAGCAAAATGACACCAAGATGCACCTTGTAAAGGAAAGTTTCAAATCAGTATGAAGGGCAAGAGAGGGAGTGGTGGGAAAGCATGATCAGGAGAATTTTATTATGTTTGGAGCTTTTGCATGTAATTTGTTAATTTATGCTGCACTTTAATAGCACAAAGCACATTTTAAAACATTTATTACAGGAAAAGACACATTGCCATAAAGCCCTCTCAAAATACTCCCCATCACTTTCACTACACTTACCCCTTTGCTCTTGCCACTTTCTGAGGCAGCTCTGGAAGTCTTCTTTCTTGCACGTCTTTAGTTTTGCTGTCTTGGCTGACGCAGGGTCCTGAATGGATTCAACAACCTTTACTCTTCATGGTCATTTTCATTTTGGGGAAGAGCCAGAAATCCCCCAGTGCTAGATTTGGTAAATCAGGCAAAGGAGGACACACTGTAATGGTTTTATTTGACAGAAATTACTGAAACTGGTCGATCATAAAATACAGTGAATATTTAAATCAAAAAATTATTACCGTAAAAGACACATTGCCAAGAAATCCCTTCAAAGTACTCAGAATACTCGCCTGGCTTCAAACACGTGCATCTGACTATTCTTGATAATGTCTTTACTGTAACAATTTTCTCTTTACTTTCAGTATTCACTTATCTTCTGCTCAGCCCTTGTACTTGTGAGTTGCACCCCTTCCATCTGTCCTGGCCGGCAGATGCTCCTCTTCCCTGGGGTCCCTGGTGTAAAGCTGGGCAATTCCAGGACTCTTGGGATGCACCTGGGACCCTGGGACAGGGAATGCATGCGTTCTCCCACCCATCTTTGGCTTTATGCCTATGCTTACGTATGGGATTCAATAAAAGTAATTTAGCTTGGAGTTTAGGTTCGTATGATCTTTAAAGCATTTATTCAGAGCCATTGACCAACCCCAGGAAAATGTTTGCCTATTTTGCAGCAGAGTGAACAGAGTTGATCAACTTCTCTGTGGGTTTCTCATTCCTACTTTCAGGGTTTTCTCTTGCAACTCTCTCCAATGGAGAGGGAAGTAGTGTGGGAAGAGCATATGGGTATGGAATCTGACAGCTCTCTTTTCAATTCCTGCTTGGCTACTTCCAAGCTGGGTGACTTTGAGGAAGTGTCTTAACTGCTTCCTGTGCTTCCCTCCCCCAAGTCTGCAAACTCAATAGCTGTTCAAAAGCCTCCCCTTTCTCTCTTCTTGGATGAGTTTTTGGGCCTTTTCTGGTTTTTCATTGATGTAGTTTTAAACCTTTTGAGTGCTTATTTGCCTTACATAGTTGAACACTTAAATGGAAGAGATAATTAATAAGCTGGGCTTGCAGCTAGTGAAATTTTAAAGTATAATTTCCAAAACGTTGGAAAAACAAGTCTCAAACACATATTTAGCGAGTCTTAATCAAACATTTATTGACTGTTGATGGGAAATCTAAACAAGAGGTAAAGCTGATTTGAGAAAAGACTACTTTATATAGGCAAAGAAAAAAATGCTGAACTATTGCTAAGGTAGATACAAAACTGCTTGATTTCCTATATGGCAACAAAACTGTAACCTTTGGGGTCATCTTTTCTCCTGGACAGAAATAATTTGCTTTTCTAATGGACAAAAATAATTTTCAACTTCTACATTTAAAACTTTTACTTTATAGAGCATAAATCCTAAACATTAGTAAATAATAAGTTGTATAAAGCTTACAAAGGCAGAAAATCAGGTGACCTTAAAGGTGGGTCCTCAGACAATGCTGTAGTAGGGTATTGAAAGGACAGGAATCATATTTTTAACTCAAAGTGATGGATTGTGTCAGCTTTCTAGTACTGTAACAAAACACCTAAGACAATTATCTTAAAAAGCAGAAAGCATTATTCTTCTTACAGTTTCAGTCTGTGGTCACTTGGGCCTGTTGCTTTGGACCTATGGCAGCACTGTACATTATGGCAGAAGTGTGAAATGGAGGAGGTCTGTTTACCTCGTGGCAGCCAGGAAGAAGCGAGAGACAGGAAGGGCCCAGGTCCTTCATGGCCATACTCCCAATGACCTGAAGACCTCCCACTAGGTCCCACCCACTAAAATTTCCACCATGTCCCAGTAGTGCCAACCTGGAGACCAAGCCTTCAATACATGAAACTTTGGAGGATGTTCCAAATACAAACTATAGCAATAATTCAAAATGACAGCAAGATCCAGTAGTGAAAATGATGGCCTCAAGCCCATCTATTCTGGGTAGGGGCAGCATGAATTCTTTAGTTATGCTTAATGAGAACTATCCTCTAAAAACAGAACTCCTCGATTTCCATTTAAACTAAATTTTTTCTCTTACGGATTTTTTTCTGCCTTTCTGAACAGTGAGTGTCTTCGGACAATAACAGGAGATTCAGTGTCACAGCCCACATTTGACAGTGATGCATTAGGACAATTTCTAACCATGTCAATCTCTCAGGTCTAGGATCTTGTCTTGAACCACATTTGAACCTTTTGGTGCATGAACCCTGCTGTTGGCTGGCAAACCATGACTTCCTGGTTTTTAGAAAAGGAAAGGCTCAAGAGAGGCTCCTTGGACTTCAAATGGCTATTACAAAACAACATTTTGATGAGTTAAGTGTAAATGAATCAGAAGCATATGAATTTAATTAGCCTCCAAACACAGCCATTCAAAATGTAGGGAAGGGAAAAAGCACGCTTGTGTCAAAACACATCTTGGGGGTTTCCCGTGAAATTCAAAATGATGTAAAAACAGATGGGACCATCTGCCAAATATTCAGGTTGTGCTCTCCCCATGTGCTATCTTATCAGGGAGCACAGAGCTGTGGGAAATCCCTCCCACAGAAATCGACAGTATTTCAGCATCCTGTCTGCCAGCCCGCTTGTGACCTACATTGAATTAAACCAGGCCTACGCAGGGCTGGAGAGAATGCAACTTCTATGTTTTTGAAGATGGTCCAGGGCACAATCCACATGGGATCCTGTGTGTGGTCTTTCTCTTACAATTGAAAACCCTCATATTCTTCTCATGCCCTA
The DNA here is from genome assembly GCA_004365215.1 of Cuniculus paca. Classification (NCBI taxonomy): domain Eukaryota; kingdom Metazoa; phylum Chordata; class Mammalia; order Rodentia; family Cuniculidae; genus Cuniculus; species Cuniculus paca. The sequence goes on from RJWT010045632.1 coordinate 5,770, forward strand.
TAAGTTTTTCCATGTTACCCATCAAGCTGGGCACCGAGCCATCCAAGCACAGAGCACAGGTTGCCTGTTCTTGGCAAAGCCGAGCAGTGTCAGGAAGAGTCGAGGAATATATATGCCTTTTCTCCTGATTGTTGAGCTGACCTTCCTTTCCAATGAGAAAGGTGTTAGAAGTTCAGGGGTCAAAAGCTACCTCCCACTTGAAAGGAAGGCGGGAATGGTGGACTATAAAGGACATACCTCAAGAAGAAACAAACAGAATTTATTCATTTGAGGCCAGAATGGAAACATGGATAATTCCTTTCACAGCTTTCAAGAGCTTATATATAAGGTATAAGCTTTTAAAACTTCTTTTTTAAATGCACTGAGCTTGTCCAGATTTACTGCAGAATGGACAAATGATAGTGTGTGTTTGTTGAACAAGCATCTGTAAGGTGCTTTTGTATATAGCAATCTTCAATCTTCATGACAACGTTGTGAACTGGATAGAGTTGTCCCCATTTTACAGAAGAGGAAATTGGCCTGACTGAGGTTACTATCTGCACAAGTTCTCTTGGGCAGAAAGTGATGGACTGGAGAAGAATTCAGATCTTTAATTCTGTGATTGGGAAAATCTCCACTATTCCATATCAAGGGAGAACACGGCAATGACAAATTTTATTTAGGTTCAGATCATAGACTTTCACTCACTGGCCAGACATCCTCTCCAGCAGGGGAGGCAGAACATGTCCTGGGTCTCATCACTCCGCTTAGGGTATCCTGGTTTTTACCTCTTGCTCTACTTAGTCATTAATAGCATCCCACTTCACTCTCTAAAGTGTCCCAGATTAGATGATGAATTACCTGGATACTCTACTTTGAGCCTACTCTAAAAAGGGTCATATTTTGATGGTTTTATTTGGATAAGCCGTTGAACCTTTCCATTCCAGAGGCTTCTGTGTTTTTTGACTTGACATCTCCATGTATTAAGGGGGAATGACTGATTGCATTTTAGTGTCTTCAGATCTCCTGGTATAAAGCCTAATGTAGACATGAAGCATTGGTTGGGTACCCATGCAATTAATTCTTTACCATCTAGTTCTGACTAGAAATCCTATAAATTGTGCCTTACTCCACAGTGAAGTATAGTTTTCTCAACTATCTCAAGGGAGGAAAGAATGTTAACACCTGCTGAAACCAAATTCCCAAGCAGGGAAACTTGTTTTTGACACCTTCCCGCTTCCCCTTCTCTGTCCTTCTTCCCTCAGGTGCTGTGTCTTTTTGTGTCTTTTCTGTCCTAGGTTGTTCTTGTTCTCTAGGTTCACACAATCTGTTATGTTCCTCATTAAGTCTCTCACTTTATTTTATCAAGTGTCAAATGTTCTCAATTTTATTGTCTTCCCAGGGGCTTTGGGAAAGCAACCAAATGCCCTTGTTTCCATGAATCTTCCTTAGCCTTGCTCAGTGACATGATTTGGTGGAGGGAGATCACATAGGCCATTGGAATCATAGAACTCCCAGGACATCCACATCCCCATGAGGGGCAGAGAGTGAGAGAAGAGGTGAAGAGAGAGAAGGTTTCTGGGGGTACTTTGGCCTTGGAGAGAAGTTACCTTCATGGCTGTGCAGGAACTTGTGGATGGCTTGATCTCAGGGAAGGATTTTTGTGCAACTCTGAAGGAGAAAAAGTCCGTGGAGACTGAGAATCACGAGTGATACTCCCGATCCATGGGCAGGGCTCTCTTCTTGTGAGTTTGCCTCAGTCTCTTCCACAGAGCAACCTTCTCTGTGGCTCACTATCATGTTCTTTCATGATGTTGCCAGCCACTCAGACGTTGGGGCTCCCCCACTCTCTTTTTGGCCTTTTTATACATTCTGTTACTTATTAATCTTTGGTCATAAGCAACAGAAACCAACTCTGGTTTACTTACTCAAGAAATGAGTATTTGAGAAGAATATGGGATTCAGTGGGTATTTCAGAGACTTTGAGAAAAAAGATTGGAGTACAGGTTGCTCTTTTGAGAAGAGATCTGGGGAAGCACAGGTATAGGGGCAGGGAAGTGAGTTGGGGAGAATAAGGCACCCATCAAAAGAGGTGGGAAGAGCAGTTTCCGCAGGGGCCTTTGGGAAAATACGAAGACTCTGCCTCTGAGTTAACCCAAAACAATGGGAGTTAGGTCTTTTATCTTCAGCTCCCATTCATCTTTAGTTAAAGATGATCTGGAATGTTAGCTCTTCAGAATTCTTGTTTTTCAACCAGGGAATATCCACAGACAGCACTGGATATGCTTGAAGAATAAAGCCAATGGCATATGTGGTACTCAGTCTCCAAGATGGCTGCCACCCATTTGTCCCTTCCATCCCTGTATAGATAAGCTGCCTTCCCACTGAGGAATGGTCTGTTCCTCTCCCACTTTGGACCTGGCTGAAACAGAATACAGTGTGTATTATGCCTGACAGTTGATGCCTAAGTCCCTGGGGATACTCTCTGTAGGAGAAGCCATCAGGCATGGTAGAAATCCAACTACTCTAAGACCTCCATGCTGTAAGGAAGCCCAAGCCACTCATTCCAAGAGGTCACGCAGAGGGCTGGGGAGGAGGAAGATGCCCAACCAGCCCCAAAGTGTTCCAGTGATTCCAAACCAGAAAATATGCAGGTGAGCAAAGATCTCAGACATAAAATGACAGTAACTATAATGAGCTACCCCAAGTGAGAACCACCAGGTTGCCCCATCCATCCCCAGAACCATAAGAGCCAACAATAACTTGTCCTACCCTGATAAATCTTAGGGTGATTTGTTATGCTCATCAGACAACCAGGGAGTGTGCCAGGGAGAGGTGGGTGCTAGGGTGTGAGCAGGACACCACAGCATTGCTTCAGGGCAGTGAAGGATGATGTCCAGGCCTCAGAAGAGACCTCTCCAGGGTCTAGGTGGCAAGAAAGAGTGGGTAATCACTTCAGAGCCCTGATCTCAAAACAGCTGCCTGCCCAAGAGACAAACTTCTCAGAGCAAGGAATTCTAGTTATCCTAGTACAGGTAACTGAAATCTTGGGCAGTGAAGGCAGAATATGTTGACATGTTGACTTACAGTGACACCAAGATCGCCTACAATAGGGAAGGTAATTTTTTTAAAAATGAGGAAGTGAAGAGACTGGAAGAAAGACAATGGTTCTTGGGAAGACAAACTCTACTCTCACCCATACCTTCTCAGTTCGCTTTGCTGACTGCCTCAGTTACTACCTCCTCTTCCTAGGATGGGAATCTGATTTCATCTTTTCATGCCAGGATGCACTGATCTTTGGGTTAGAAAATGTTCCAACTAGTTGAGGCTAGGTGGCAAAGTTTGATCACATGTTGTAAGATTCATCCTATGTGTCTTGGCAGGACTGTTACATTTTGTGTTTTACATGCCCCCCAAATACCCATATGCTATAGGGTTTGGCCTGTGGTGCAGTTGGGAGTTGGTGAAACCTTTAGAAGGTGGGTCTGGTGGAAGGAAGTTAGGTTATAGGTGTTGTGCCCTTGACCCTGACCTTTCCTGTCTCCTTTGTTTCCACCTCTTCTGCCACACACTCCTGCCATGAGGTCCTGTGCTGCTACAGGTCAGTGAAGGAAGCATGAACTGAAACCTCTGAATCTATGAGCCAAAATATACCTTTGTTCCTTTGAAGTTGATGTTCTGTAGTATTTTGTCAAGTGATAGAAAGTCGTCCGCCATGGATACAGAATGGCAGGTATTCCATAATCCCTTCATGGGCAGAGGTCATGACGAGGGACTATAGGTTGATGCCATGGGCACACCAGTGGTTGGACTGTGCAAGAGCTCCTCAAACTTCAATGGTCAATTTCCTTATCTAATCACAATGCCTACCTTTGGGTTGAAGGATCAAATAAGAAGCACCCAGCACTCTACCTGACATATGTGTTCCGTGGTGGTAGTATAACATTTTTCTCTACAGATTGAGATCTGCTGCCATATCAGATACTTGACCCATGGTAACGAGGACTAGAAACTTCCAGCAGTTACTGTGCGTGCCTTGCCACCATCCTTTCAATGCCCACAGAGTTTCAATTACGAGCCCCTATATCTCTTTGCCCAGAGGCTTTGTCTACTAGGGGAAAGTCTATTCAAGGCCAGTAAATTGCCAAGGAATTCAAGACTGCACTTTCCCCTCAGCTGTCCTCCACAAATGACTATGGGGTGCAGATGCATAACACCCCAACCCCTCGCCCCTCCGGTGGGATACGGCTGACACTAAGTTCTACAGTAGCTTCCAGAGCCTCCAAGAGGGATTAAGTTCCAGGTGTCCACTATGGTAACTCACTGGATAATGAATCCTTAATTGACTGTCCATCTGTTTTACTTCCTAGTCCCATGCTGAGATCTCCTCCTGAGTAAATTACTTACACTTGAATTCTGGTCTCGGGGTCTGCTTCTGGGGGAGCCCAAACAAAGAGAGAAAGGAAAACTCCTTGCTGTATGACAAGAAGGGTCAGACTCCTGGTACTGATCTTATCCTGGCTCCCAAACCTTCTGACAATGGCTCTTGGAACATCTGGACTCCAATATTGTGTCCTGTGGTCTTCGGAGCAGCTTCTTGAACTGTTCCACCGCGCCCCCAACACATATCTGCCATCCTGACATTAATTCAGTTCTTCAGAACTCCTGTTCACACCCTCCCTGCCCCATCTGCGTGCGTAAGGATTGGGCTGTGGTTTTCTAATTTGACTTGCAGACGAGGGAGATGTATCAGCAGAGGATGCTGGGATTTCTGAAGCTGTTTGCTGCTCAAAATTTCTTGCACTGTTCTCCCATCTGAAAGTTTATGTGAATTTAGCATAATCTATTTTCACCAATATGAGTGGTAGCATCCAATTTCATGAGGGCCCAGATAATGTGCTAATGTGAAGCCAATAATTCTCTCTCTCTTTCAGCTGGGTCTCCATTTTGCTCCTGTTCTTAGACACTGGCATTCCTGGATTTCAGGCCTTCAAACTCCTGAGTTTATACCAGTCCTCTCCTCCCTCAGGTCTTTTGATTATACCATGGGCTTTCCTGAGCATCCAGCTTGTAGATGACATATATATTGGGACTTCTTGACCATAATCAAGTGCATTAATTCCTTTTTATTTAAGATCTCCTGTTAAAAATCACTCTGTGTAAATATCCTACTAGTTCTGCTAATGTGGAGAGCCCTGAGTCACACACTAGGTAACTTGGGACCTAGGTCTTTCCTGGGATTACTGTTTGAGGAGAGGCTAGACAGGACCCAATCTTGGGATTTCTCAAGTTCCAGAAATCGAGTTTCTGGATTCTAATCTGGCCCAGCTTGGGGAGACCTGAGCCGGGGGTGTTGCCCCTTGGTCACTGGCATGGGTGCTTAATTGATTGCTCCCCCAAATCTCAAACTCAGCTCTTTAAATCTCAGCACAGAATTGAAGTAAAAGAAGTAATAATAATCTTAATATTTCCTCTATTCAGTATCTACTATCTCTTAGAACTGTTCTCTGCTTTGGAGAATGGCTGGGAAAAGAGAGGGATATTAGTACATGCTCGTAATCCCAGCTACTTGGGAGGCTGAGACAGGAGCATGACAGCTGTGAGGTCTTTGTGGGGAGCCTATCAAGACTCCATCTCAAAATAAAATTTAATGAAAGGGCTGGGGATGGAACTCAGTAGTACAGTGTTTGCAGGAGGCCCTGGGTTCAATCCCCAGTATGTCTACAAGAGGAAGGAGATGAAGAAGAAGGAGGAGAAGAAGAAGAAGAAGAAGAAGAAGAAGAAGAAGAAGAAGAAGAAGAAGAAGAAGAAGAAGAAGAAGAAGAAGAAGAAGAAGAAGA
>RJWT010045633.1:0-11595 GCA_004365215.1 Cuniculus paca
TCTAAAGGAGTTTCCTTAATAGGTGAGTTGTGTCTTTTCTCTAACAGCTTTTAGTATTCTCTTTTTATCCTGAATTTCTGGGATCTTGATTATTATATGTGTGGGTGTAGATTTATTTTGGTTATGGCTAGCTGGAGTTCTATATGCCTCAATTATTTGTATATCAGATTCTTTTCCCATGCTTGGGAAATTTTCTGCTATTACTTCTATGAATAGTTTTTTTTTTTGTCATTTGCATTGACTCCTGCATTTTCACTGACACCTATCAGGCTTATATTGTTTTTCTTTGCATTGTCTTCAAGCTGTTGAATTGTTATTTCCTTTCTTATTTCTAAAAGTTCTTTCCTTTTATGATCACTAAGTACGATCTTGTCTTTAAGGTCTGAAAGTCTGTCTTCAGTTTCATTCAAGTGGTTTTGTCAGCTTTCAATGGAATTTTCAATTTCTTCAATATCTCTGAATTTTTTTCATGCATTCTATGTCTTTCCTGTATTGTTCGTTCAAGGTTTCCATCATTTTCCCATGTTCCCATGCTTTTTTTTTATCTATATCTTCTCTAGCTATGCTGAGCAACTCCTTTATTAAGGTTGTCATTTTTTCCTTTTACCTGAGAGATTATTTCTAATCTGATTTCCTCTATATCCTCATGGATTTATTTCTTTATTTTACTTGCTATCTTTTCAGAAATTTCAGGCATATGACTTCCAATGTCCTCTATTTTGATGTCTCCTGTAGTTGTTCCTGATGGACAGGGTGTTTGAGATTGCATTTTGCTTTTTCATTTTGTCATTTTCACCTCTTGAGTTATTATTTTGGTCTTTTCAATCCTGCTAGTCTCAATTGTCTTTCATGTGTGTCTTAAGGTCCTGCTGTGTGGCTAATGTTTGCCTTGTTGCAGGTCCTACAATGTAGGGGAGGGGCCAGTCACCTGAATTTCTCCTGCAGGGCCTGTTGGGTGAGTCCAATATTTTTCCTAGGCTAACTAGCCTAGGAGTGTTGATGTAAACCAACTCTTTGCTCCTATTGTTACTACAGCTTCAGGCTGTTCCAGGCCACCAGATCCACCTCCTGTCTATATTGTATGCCCCAGCCAGGACCCTACTACATCACTGGGGTCTCTTAAACCCTTTCAGGTTCCTTCAGGTGGGGAAGGCTTTGTCAGTGCTCTTGCTAACCCACCTGGGTTTTTTGGATGGAAGAAGGACTCACTCACACTCTTGCTGGCTCATCAAGGTCCTCCAGCTTGGGGGGAGTGGTTTGCTGAGGCTTGTGTTGACTCACTGAGGTCCTCTACTTGAGGGGAAACTCATCACAGTGTTGCTGGCCTGCTGAGGCCCTCTGTGTGGGGGGAGGGCTTGCTGAGGCTACCACCAGCCCACCAAGGTTCTGCAGGTGATGGAAAGGGGTGCTGACAGTCTGTGGGCTGCTGAGATCTTTATATATATAGTTTACAAGCAGAAAGTACAAGGCATTACATGACTGATTACATGGTTTGAATTAAGTCACATATTGTCAGGAAAACTAACTCTACGTATATTTGCTTAAAAAGAATTTTTGTCATAACACAGGATAATCATGGGGGTGAGGGGAAGGGGTTCAAGTGGACAAGAAGAGTTAAAAAGTATCTTTGCCTGGGTTACTTCACCCCAACCAAAGTCCTTGAAACCAGTTAAAAGCAATGTGTTTTCTTTATTAAGAGAAACATAATCTGACAATAGTCAAACTGGCCCACACATTATTAGAAGAAAAGCAGCTGGACCCAGACAGTCAAAACTGACTGAATCCAGCAAGGTGTTTATGTGATAGGCAGCAAGAGCATAGACAGAGGCTACTGTTTGATTTTAACTTGCTACAACACGTGTATAAATTTGTTATTCTATAACTGGGCCTTTACTAATCATATAATTGTTTCCTTACACAATAAGTGCATGAGGCTTTGGAAGGATACTTAGACACAAATCATAATAAACAGGGAGATTAGAAAAACTTGCCGTATTTTTCATTTGGTTTTAAAATGTGTAAGCAAGTTTTAATGCTGGTTTTCTATCTAAAATCAACTTCTAAGTGTTCTTTTTTTTAACAGGACTCTTATTTTTAAAACTTATTTTAAAATCTATTTTTAAAAGTGCCTTATATAGCAGATATGTTAATCTTTGATCTGTGATATAATGTATAAATATTTTTCCCTGTTTTTCACTTCACTTTTGGCCTTTTTGAGATAAATTTAAAAATGTGTTCATAAAATTATGGCTGTGGGTTATGACTCAGTGGCAGAATGCATGTTTAGCATGTGCAAAGCCCTGGGTTTAATCCTCAGTATTCTGCCCACAAATCATTATAGAAATAATTAATTTTATGATTAACACATTTTTAAAAGTACACATTTTAATTTTGCCTCATAGTTATAAAAATTGCCTTCAAAGCTGAATTTAACAGGAAAATTATCTGTACTTTGTTTATTTTTAAAATGAGCACTATGAAAGTATTTTTACTTTTATATGAGAGATAGTGCAGGAAGTTGTAATGGTGATGTTAAGCATCCAGCAGAAAGAAAGGTCAGTAGTAGACAAAAGAAAGAGAACTTATTGTATAGAAATCCATGATTAGGTAAGAATGGAATAAAATCTATCCAGCTGGGTGGAATCATATAGGTTATTATAAATCTTTAAAAAATGTATGAGGAAAAGTAGGGAGAAAAGTCCTATTAAAAATGCAAAACTATTTCTACAATAGAAAAAAACTAAAGTATTGCCTTACAAGGTTTTCCACAAACCTTCTATATTGAGAACAATCTTTTCTAAAAGATGAAATTCTTGTTGAAATTCACATAATATAAAATTAATCATTTTAAAATGAACAGTTCAATGACATTGTCTGTAATCATAACGCTATTCAATCCAACCACTAGTTAGCAGAAAATAATTTTAATCACTCCAAAATAAAACTCCAAGCTCGAGAAACTTTCCAGATTATTTTCAAAGTGGCTGCACCATTTGATATTCCCACCACTAGAGATATAGGAAAGTTCCAATTTCTCTACATTCATACCACTTCTTGTTGTTTTGTGTTTTTAAAATTATAAGCATCCCAGTAAGTCCCAGTGATATTTCATTGTCACTTTGATTTACTTTTCACTAATGACTAAAGATGTTGAACATTTTTTCATGCACTTATTGGGCATTTGTATTTCTTCTTTGGGGAAACATCTTCAAGTTGTTTCAGTCATTTTAAGAATAGGATCACTTTTCCTTTTTTCTTATTAAGTTGAAGGAATTCTTTACATGATCTGGATACTGAATCCTTACTAGATGAGTAATTTGGAAATATGTTCTTGTATTCTATAGTCTTTTCACGTTATTAGAGATTTGTCTTGTTACTTTCTTGCTACTTTCACACAAAAGTTTTAATTTTGAAAAAGTCTAATTTATTTATTTTCTTTGGTGGTCATAAAGATTTCCCTGTATGTTTACTTCTAAGAATTTTTTTGACAGTGCTTATATTTAGGTCACTGGTCCACTGTAAGTAAAATTTTCTATAAGCTATTAGGCATCCAACTTCAATATTTTACATAAAGATATACAGTTGACTGTGAAACATTTGTTGAAGAAATTATTCTTTCTTCATTAGATGGTGTAGTGGATGATTCATTGTATCAACTTGAGACATTCAGAAGATTAACTAAATTGGCTTAGCAATTCTACACCCTAGGGTGTAGAAGGTCCACCCTAGGGTGGCTCATCACCTGGAAGGTATAAAAGGGAAGGAGGAAGAATGAATAAGGACCATTCCTTTGGAGGAGCTTCAGTCTTGGTCTTTGGCTTGGACGTCGTCTCCTGGCTTCCAGTGTAGACTCTTCAGCTTTCCGGTGTAGACTCTTCAGCCTTCCAGCATTGACCTTTTTGGCCTCCTGTTGTAGATCCATCAGCCTGCTGGTGTACACTTGCACAAGACACGGTGGTGAACTTCAGACCTTGGACTGAATCCTTCGGCCTCTGCTGTGCAGATACCCTCCACACACTTCCTCATTGGACTCTGTGGCTGACTACTGTAAGCCAACCTTGTAATTACTTATACATTCATATATCTCCTGTTATATCTGTTTTCTCTAGTAAAACTCTGCCTAATACAGATGGTCTGGTCATTCTTGTCAAAAATTAAATGGCCATAGATATGTGTTTATTTATGGACTTTTGATAACATTCAATTGATCTATTTTATCCTTATGTTGATGTCATATCCAGTTATGATTACTATAGCTTAGAAGTAAGTTTTGAAGTCATGAACTGTGTTTTCCAATTTTGCTCTTGTTTTTCAATATTATTTTGACTATTCAGTGCACCTTGCAATTCCATATGCATATAAAATTAAGTTTTCCACTTATACAAAACTAGTTTGAATATTGATAGAGACTATATTGATTGTGTAGATTACTTTGAGAAGTGTTGCCATATTAGCAATATCAATTGATCTAATTATGACATTTTCCATTTATTAAATATTTAAAAATTTTTTCACAATAAGTTTTTTCTATTTTCAGTGTTCAAGTCATTTGTGTCCCTGTTTCATTTTGTTTTGGATATTCTATTCCTTTGGATGATATTGTAAGGGAAGTTGTTTTTATAATTTTTGTTTGGTTTCTTCATTGTTTGTTAGTGTAAGGAAACAACTGATCCTTGAGTGCTGATTGTGTGTGCAGAAAATTTGTTAGCTCTCTAGTTTTTTAGGGAATTCCTTGAAGTTTTCTATGTGTAGGGATATATGCCATCTATAAATAGAGATAATTTTAGTTCTCCCTTCACAATTTGGAGCCTTTTATTTCTTTCTTTTGCCTAATTACCATGGCCACAACTTTCAGTAAATCACATAACTGAGGCAAAAGTAGGCATCTTAATCTTGTGGGGAAAATTTGCCAGTCTTTCTTGATTGTATATGTTGCCTGTGGGTTTTTCATAAATGCCTTGAATAATTTTTAAAATTTTATTTTAGCTTATTAGTAAATGTGTGTAGCACATAATGTTTACATCCCTTGTGGGAAGTTGGTATATAACACATTTTAATTCCTTTTTGTAATCCCCTTTTCCTTCCCTCCCTTCCTTCTCCACCCATCTCTTGATTACCTCCTTCTTCTTTTTTGTTTTGGTAGATGTTTGCAGCACAGAATGTTTATATTCCTCATATGGAGTTGGTACATGTATATAACACATGTCAATTTCTTTTATTCTTTCTTACCCCTCCCCTCCCTTTGTATCTTAATCCACTTTACCTTTAAGAACAATCTATTTTATGTCTTCCTATTATCTACATTTATTTTGTTTTTTATTTCTAAGTTTGGTTTCTCATATAAGAGAAGCCATGCAATAATTTAAGCTCATGTGTCTGATGTATTTCACTTAATATCGTGCTGTCAAGGTACGTACATTTTCCTACAAATTACTCAAGTTTATCCTTGTTTATGACAGAGTAGTACTTCAGTGTTTGTGAATACAGTGTTTCTTTATCCATTCATCTGTTGGTGGACATTTATGCTTCTAAAATTTAGCTATTCTGAATTGTTCTGCTATAAACATAGGTATGTAGATTTTTCTTATTGTATAAACATTGACAAGTCTGTTGAAAAATGGAAAAATAATCCAAATAATAAAATGACAATTTGTTGTTCAGCAATATATAAAAATAGGAGAAATTTTCTTCCCATGCCTTGTTTAATGCATTTTTAAAATCATGAAGTAGTAAACGATTTTTGTAAAATGTTTTTTTTCTGTCTCAAAACAGTTAATTGTTTTTTTCATTGGTTTTATCAACTTGGTATGTTACATTGATCGAGTTTCTTATATTGGACCACTTCAGCAACCCTACAATAAATCTCCCTTAATTGTGGTGTATAATCTTTTAAATATGAAACTTAATTCAGTTTGCTTGTGAAGTTTTTGTCTAGTTTTGTTATTAGGGTAATACTGGTTTTATGGAATGAGTTGGAAAGTGTTTCTTCCTCTTCTGTTTTCATAAAAGTCTGAGAAGGATTGGAATGGATTCTTAATTTGGTTGGTAGAGTTCCTAAGTGAAGATATATATCCCTGGACTTTTTTTATGAGGTCTTTGACTCATGATTCAGTCCTATGTTATAAGTTTGTTCCAAATTTCCATTCCAGACTGGGTCTGTTGGTACACATCGGTAATTCCAGCACTCGAGAGGCTGAGGTAGGAGGATCACTGTAAGTCAGAGGCAGGCCTGAGCTACATGAGTGAGTTCAAATCTATCCTGCAGGACATAGCAAGACCCTGTCTCAGAATAACAACTATAACAACAACAACAACCACCAAAATTCCTATTCCTTGCAGTTTAGATAATGTGTTTATAAGAACTTGTCCATTTTATCTAAATTATTTTGCTTGTTGGCATACAATTGCTCATAGTACTCTCTTACAAATCTTTTTATTTCTGTAAAATGGATAATATGGTCTCTAACTTCATTTCTGATTTTAATTATTGGCTATCTCATATTTTCTTAATCTAGTTAAAGTTTAGTCAATTTTGTTGATCTTTACAAAGAATAAAGATTTTGGTTTTTTATTCTATTATTTTTTCTATTCTCTTTATCTTTCTGAGTAAGTCAATCATCACAAATACAGCCAAAGCTATCAAGTAATTATTCAGTATTTACAGGGTGCTCAACAAAGAAAAATATTTATTGGAAAATTATTTTAAGCTTTTAGAGAAGAAACAATTCCTATTCTACAAAAAACAGTCACAAAAGAAATGATTTTTTTCTTTTACCAAAAACATCACGTTGAAGCACAAATGTTAGCAGCAACCACATTAGTTATTAAAATCTAAAATCTAAAAACAAAGCTTTCTTCTATAAATGTGAACAAAAGATCACAATATGATTCTACACAGAAGCAAAACATATAATTATATTGATAAGCATCAAGATGCTGACTTAAAATTCAGTATCTTTTCTTGACAAAGAGAAGTAGCACTACTTAAACAATTCAAGATTAAACCTAAAGCTAAGCCCATACATGCAATGCAATTAAAATCTGGAAAAATAAGATGGTTGCTATCATCGCTGTCATTTAAACACTAGGTTTAGGTTTATATGTACAATAGGACCATGGAATAGCAGTGAATATGTAAATTTTGGAAAAGAAGAAAACGGTTCATTTTACAGTTGAAAATATTTTATGATTAAAAGAGTCCAGTAAAAATGAAAAGAATTAATATTAGCAGTGAACAAAGTGATTAATATATAACAATCAAATGCCTTGGCATCTGTCAGGAATGACTAATGGGAAAGCATAGTAGAAAATAAGACAGATACACTTCACTGCAGCCATAATGTGCAAAATGCTTTGGCGTAATCCCGAAGCTCCCGGGTACTGCTTTAGGCAGGATGAATATTCCAGATTTTCTGTAGGGAGCAGAGCAAGATGGGGATGTTTCAAAGCCATGCAGTGCTTTTGGAAAGCAGTTTTGCAATTCATATTCAGTTTCATTAAAAACCAGTACACTGGTTTTACTTCCAGATATTTATCATGAGGTATTAACTCTAAATGTGGAAAAAATGATACACAGAAATGTTTTTAATGCCCCAGAGGTGAAATAGGAAACCACCAAAATATCCAACAGTACAGTAATGAGTAAGCCACTCTGGTACACCTTTATGATGAAGTGCAATTTTATTAAATGTCATCCTCATAGTGAGATGTGTGTAAAGTGACAGAAATGCTATAAAATTTTGTTACAGTATTGTTATATCTACATGAACTATTATTGCAAAAACAGTACTACAGAAAAAACTCCAAATTGCTGATAGCGATTATGCTAGTATGCTGACATACTAAATGATTTTCTCTTATTTATATTTCCTACAGTGTCTACAATTACTTTTATATTAAAAATCAAAACATTCATGTTTTATTTATTTACTTAAAATTCAGATTTTAAAATGATGAGAAAACAGATTTAGAAATTTCAGGTTTTCTTTTTTCCTTTTTCCTGTTTCCTGTTTTTTTTTTCCTATAATCTATTATCATCTTAAGATTTTGGGTTTGAACCTGTTAATTTTCTTTTCTTATGAGTATACATGACATTTATAAGAATTTTTCATACTATTTTTAAAGCAATAGAATAAAGCAATCTGCTTGTAAATACATTAACTATCACAGAACTACATGGCCTGTGAGAAGTAAATTTCCCTTCATTAAATCCTTCTGCCCTTAACACAGTTTCTCTCTCTGAGCTTAATGGGTTGTTGTGTATCATTCCAAACACTTTTGTGAATTTATTAAATGTATGTAAATGCATTTAAAAAGTAAATTGGATTTCCGTCTGTACCATGATGTTTTTCACTGGCAATATTGCAGTGTTTGGGGCCAGTTTTTTCTCTGGGGACTAACAGATCAACCACATTCCTGTACTGGAATTGAAAGAATCAAAATCATCTAAATCTTGTTGATGAACAATTAAATTTTCTTTATCACTAGTGACTACAACAATATATTTAAAAAAATTATTTTCCCCTGAGTTTCTAGTACTTCTTGAGTAATATATTGATTCCTGATTCTCTTATATCAACATGAACGATCCCTTTAAGTGTATGCTTTTGTGCCATGTTGGCTTCCCATTTTCTCTTGTGTTACATGAGTTTTCTTCTTCTTCCTCCTCCTCCTCCTTCATTCCCTTCTCTTTTTCCTCCTCCATTTCCTCCTCCTTCCTCTTTTCCTCCCCCTCCTTTCTTTTCTTTTCTCTTTTTCTTCTCTTTCTTTTTTCTCTTCTTCCTCCCCTTTTGTCCTCTTCTTTCTTTTGCTCCTCCACATCCTCTCTCTTTTGCTATTCTTGGTATTTATTTCAGGCCTCCGTTTTTCTTCCAGAGATGATTTTTGAGACACTTTTCTTATTAATCACTGGGCTACTCATAATTTAAAGGAGGAAAGGTTTATTTTGGCTTACATTTTAGAATTTCAGTCCTTGTACAGTGAGTCAGCTCCTGCAGAAATGGCATAGTGGAAGGGTCCAATGGAGGAAATCTACACAAGCATGACATTCAGAATAGAAAGAGAGAAGGGAGTAACTGAGAAGGGAGATACTGTATGCCCTTCCAGGTCATGCCCCCAGTGACCTACCTTCTCTGACTAGAGCCTCCATCCTCACAGTAAGTGTCTTAGTTTCTTTTCTCTCATTGCTAAGACAAAAACCCTGACACCCAAAACTGAGAAAGGAAAGGTTTATTTAGCTATTTGTGGAGGTTTCAGTCCATAATCAACTGACTCCATGGCAGGGTGGTGTGGCAGAGGGGTAACAGTTCATGGTGGCAAAAGACAGTCAAAGCAACAAGAGCCAAAATGAGAGGAGAGAGAGAGAGAGCTCAGACCTCTTTCCTTCCCTTATATTATATTCAGGCTACCTACCCCAGGGTGGTGTAGCACTAACACCCATAATCCCCACATTGGAACATGAATCATCCACAAACTATAGAAGCCCTCCTCCATGACTGCATGAGGCTTTGGGGGACATCTAGACACAAATCACAACCACAAGTCAACTGTAGGGCTCCCAAAATCTAATCACATTTCAAACACATGAGCCTTTGGGGGCCATTGTAGAGCTAAACCATAACAAGTGGTAAAATTTTTAATTTGACTGATTATAGCCTTTTATTTTCAAAATCACTTCTTGTAACTTTTAGTTATTCAGCAATTAAGGATTTAGTATTTGCAATATCAGAAACAATTCTTGGTGCTGGAATTACAAGAGCCAACAAATCAGATGAGACTGTGCACACATCTCACACAGAAGCTTACATTTTTCTAGTAGATTCTTATTAGACCTTGAGTATTCAGTAGATAACACACATGCACACATGCATGTATGTACACACACGCACACATGCATGTATGTACACACACAACTCTCTTTCTGTGCTTTCTACTCTATGCTAGTCAATAGTGTATAGATATATTAGACATTGATGTCAAACTGATTCTAATCCTTTAAGACAAGTGACTAGGATTTCCTTGCATATTAAAATCCACCAATTTTTCCCCTGGATGTATTCGGGTGAATATTTTCATTGTCATGTGTACATACTTTTCAAAAATTATTTTCCTTGGTATTTTGTAGTCTCTCTCTCTCTCTCTCTCTGTTTCTTTTGTCATTTTGAGATAGGATTTCAAATGTAGTTCAGGCTGGCCTTGAACTCACTTTGTAGCCCAGGTTGACCTTGAACTCACAGCAATCCTCCTGTCTCAGCCTCCTAAGTGTTGGGATTACAGGCATGTGCCACCATGCCCAGCCCTCCATATCTTTTTATATTAAGAAAACATACTTTTATTATTTTCCTCATTATTATTTTTGTTCTAATCTTTCTTTCTCAGATGTGTGTGACATCCATGTATGTTAGACTTTAAGATTTCAATTATTCTCTCATTTAAAAAAATCTTTTTTATACCTTACAAATTTATGGTACTTAACTTTTTGAGTCTTTTCAAATTAGGTTGTGTTTGCAGTGCATAATAATTACATTCATCATGTAGGAGTTGGTACATGCACCTAGGACATCTTAATTCTGCTTTTATCCTCTTCCCTCCTGTATTTCCCCACTCTCCAGCTCTTGGTCATTTTTCTTTTTGCAAAATGCCTATTGCCCTATTTCCTATTATCTCACCCTATTTCCTATTATCTATCTTTCAATTCCCTCTTTATTTGTATTTTGGGTTTCTCATATAAATGAAACTATTCAGTATTTAAGATCGTGTTCATTTTGCTTAGCATTATGATTTGAAGGTGTATCCAGTTTCTTACAAATGATTCAAGTTTATCCTTCTTTGTGGCAGACTAGCTTTCCATTGTGCATATATACCTCATTTTCTTTATCCATTTATTAGCTGATGCACCTAGAGGCTTCTTCTTAGATTTGGCTATTCTGAATTGTGCTGTTGTAAAATGAATATGCACATATCACTGTAATATCATATCTTTAACACTTTCAGAAAAATACCTAAAGGGGGAATAGCAAATCAAATAGAATTTCTGTTTTTAGTTATTTGAGTAATATCTATATTGATTTGCACAGAGGTTTTACATTTCCACCAAGAATGTGAAAGGGTTCCTTTATCTCTGCAGTATCTCTTACTAACATGTGTTATTGTTTGATTTCTTAGTGACAGGCATACTTTCAGCAGTAAAATAGAATCTTGGTGTTGTTTTAATTTGCATTTCTCCAATGGTTAGTGATACTGGACATATTCTTTTTTTTTTCTTTTTTCATTTTTTTTATTTTAAAGAAAATACCACAAAACAAAACAGAACAGAATGAAAAAAGCAAAAGAAAACAGTATAGAGTCAAACATAATATAGCATTTCAAAGGAGAACACTGCAAGCTATATAGGTTTCCAAAACATAACAACAGGAGATTAACAATGGTTACCCTAGTGTCTCTTGCTTTCTTCAAAATGGTTGTTCTTACATTTACAGACAATAAACTCAAACAAAACAAAGTAGTATAAAACCAGATAAAAGAGAATAGCATTACAGGTCTTCAAGTTGGATAACAGGAAATGAGCAATGGCTACTATAGTGTCTCATTTTTCAA
>RJWT010045634.1:0-11587 GCA_004365215.1 Cuniculus paca
AAAAGACAAGGGCCAGGGATCTAGCTCAGTGGCCTAAACACCTGCCTGGCAAGCTCGAGGTCATGAGTACAATCCCCGGTGCCAAAAAACAAAAAAAGCAAAAATAAGGCTGGGGATATAGTTCAGCAGCACAGTGCCTGTCTGGTAAGCTCAAGGTCCTGAGTTAGATTCCCAGTTCCCAAATTAAAAAAAAAAAAAAAAAAGATGTACAAAAGAAAAAATGAAAAAACATCGGAGATGTAGCTCAGTGCGCAGTCCCTGGGTTCAGTTCTGTACTGCAAAATAAAAACAAGCCAGCCAGCACCTCCCTTGAGAGCAGCAGTAGACCCAGGGGTGAAAAACAGGGTTCCAGGCCTCAAGCAGAGGTCTGTCCTCTTCTAGGGCTGGAGTTGTGGGAACAGACAGGAACATCTTGGAGCTAGGTGAGGCTGAGCCCCTGACCTCCTGTCAGGTTCTGCTTGGCCCCAGTGTTTCTAGGGAAGTTTCTCCTGCAGGAAGATCCCCTGGCAAGCTCTGGGCCACTCCAGGGGCAGCCTGGGAAGCGTAGCAGACACTGAAGAGGCAGCAGAGAACATAATATGGCTGGCCATAGTGGCACACACCTGTAATTCCATCACTTGGGAGGCTGAGGCAGGAAGATCACTGTGAGTTCCAGGACACATAGCAAGACCCTGTCTCAAAAAAGGAAAAAGAAAAAAAAAGAGAAAGGCAGGATTCTTTGAACTTAGGACTTTGAGACCAGCCTGGGGAGCATAGGGAGAGCCCATCTGAAGTTGACCACCAAGCTTGGCCTCCCAGCAGAAGATGGGCTCCCTGGAAAACTTTGTTCCAGTGTAAGATGGGGCCCGCCCTGGCCCTTGGGCGGGAGGTGGGGAAGCAGCAGCAGAGCGTGGGAGGGATCAGGAGGGGCCAGGACAAACAAGGAAAGAGACTTTTCAGGAAAACTTGGTTCTGTGCTCAGCCTCCGCCCACTCTTTCTCCTCCCCCTGGACGGGAGAGGGAGAGCCAGGGGCCCAGTGGCCCTGTCTGGCGCTGCCAGCTCTTTCTAGGACCTTCTGGTTCTGTCTTAGGGCCATGGCCAGGGCCAGGGCCCGACTCGCGAGTCAGGGTCCCCGGTAGGATCCCCACAGGCCCAGCCCGACTGACTGGCGCCACACACTTCCTTTCCTGGCCCTGGGTCCTCTGGGGCCCACTGCCCTGCCCCTCCCTGGCTGCTGAGGGACGTTTGTCCTTCTGGGGAAGGGGCAGGAGTCTGGGCTCCCCCCACCCCATCTGAGCATGAGGAGGAGGAGGGCAGAGGCAGCCAGAGCTGGAGCACAGCATGGCCTGGCTCCCGGTAAGAGGCTGGGTGGCCTTGCGGCCCAGATGCAGTCAAAGGTCAAGGTGGGGCCAGCTATGCCTCCTCTGCACTGCACAAGGGGCCCCTCCTTTGTTTTCTGTTTTCTTTCTTTTTTGAGATAGGGTCTCACTATGTAGCCCAGGCTGGCCTTGAACTCACCACAGTCCTTCTGCCTCAGCCTCCTGAGTGCTGGAATTACAAACCGCTGCCGCCAGGGCCGGCTCATAAGACTTTAACCTTTTTTTTTTTTTTTTTTGAGACAAGGTCTCACTATGCAGTTCAGGCTGGACTTGAACTCAAGGTGATCCTCCTGCCTCTGCCTCTCAAGTGCTGGGATTACAAGTGTGTGGCACCACGCCCAGCTTGACTTTAACCTTTAAACCAACAAGTGTATCTCCTTCCCCTCCCACCAGCTGGATATTCCCGCTGTCCACCCTGTGGTCATCATCTTTTTCCACTACTTCTTCCTCTTCTTTTTCTCCTCCTTCTCCTTCCTTCTGTGTGTGTTTGTGCTGTGCATGCTGCAGACTGGACACAGGCGATGTTGAGGTATATATCTCCAACTGTTCTGTTTTGTTGGCACTGGGAATTGAACTCAGGACCTCACGCTTGCCAGGCAGCTGCTGTGCCTCTGAGCTTTTTTTTTTCTTCTTCTTCGTCTTCTATTTTGTGACAGAATCTTGGTAAGTTGCCTAAACTGGCCTTGAACTTGTGATCCTCCTACCTCAGCCTCCCAAGTAGCTGGGATTACAGGGATATGGCACCATGCTGGTCCCAGTTCGCCTCACACACACGCACACACGCGCGCACTCGAATAACCAAACTGAACCCAGGGAGGGACGGGACTCAGTGAACAGTGCTCCGCAGGCCCAGCCCTGGACTCGTGCTGCACACACTTCCCCTTGAGTTCCTCAGTGTGGGAAGCAGGGCCAAGCAGCATGGGTGGATTGGCCACATGGGGGATGGGGGTAACAGCCAGGGCAGGACAGGGCTCGAGGCACGAGGCACACGGGCCTGTGACTGCAGGACGGCGAGTGTGGAGGAGCCCTGTGCGTGCACGTGGGTGTATGTCTGACCTCAGACTTCTCCCCGAAGTCGTTTGTTCCAGGTAAGCGGTGCCGCCCTGTGCCGCCCTGCGTGGCCTACATCCCGGGCCAACTGCCTGACCCACTGAGGGTGGGTCCTCCCAGAAAACAGGTCAGGCCTCTCCTCTCGGTAGGTGCCCTCCCATCCCCCTCCCTTCTCACCAAGGAGCTGCTGCCCGCCTGGAACCTGTTAGCCCAGGTGACTGACTCGACCGGGGACAGAAGCCCTGCGATGAACCCAAGCTGGGGACACAGCTGTGCCCAGGAGCGTTCTCTGCCCTGCCCTCCTGAATCCTCCTCCTGGTCTCTCCCAGGCCAGCTGGGACCCCACGCCCCACCCAGAGCCTTAGCATCTGGGGAGGACTTCAAGCTGTGCCAGGGAGGGGCCAAGTCTGCGCTGACTTGTTCTCTGGGGTGAAGGAACGAGAAAGTGAGGCTGAGTCAGGGAGAGGCTCCACAGGTGCATTTTTGCTGGGGTGCAGGGCTGAGACAGGATCTTGCTCTGTAGCCCAGACTGGCCTTAAACTTGGTAGTGATCCTCCTGCCTCAGCCTCCCCAGTGCTTTGATTACAAGCAAGTGCTATCATGCCAGGCTCCATAGGTGCATTTTACCTCAAATTCTAACTTTAT
Source organism: Cuniculus paca (assembly GCA_004365215.1). Classification (NCBI taxonomy): domain Eukaryota; kingdom Metazoa; phylum Chordata; class Mammalia; order Rodentia; family Cuniculidae; genus Cuniculus; species Cuniculus paca. The sequence goes on from RJWT010045634.1 coordinate 3,055, forward strand.
GTTTCAACTACTCTTGCCAAGGAAAAGGAAATAATAATGGACACTGCATTATGCACTTTTTCTACATTATCTCATTTAATAATCACAACAACCCGCCGGGCCTAGTGGCACACTCCTGTCATCCCAGCACTCAGGAGGCTGAGGCAGGAGAATCGTTGTGAGTTTGAGCCCAGCCTGGGCTATGAAGTAAGCTCAAGGCCAGCCTGAACAGCATAGTGAGACCCTGCCTCAAAAAAACAAGGGCCAGGGATTTGGCTCAGCGGTGTAAGTGCCTGCCGGGCAAGTGCAAGGTTATGTTTGATCCCTGGTGCTGAAAAAAAAAAAATCACAACAACCCTATGCTAGAGGCTGAATTCTTATTTTAGACATAAGCATACTAAGATTCACCAATGTTTAGTGACTTGCCAGAGTGCCTTAGGGACTAGGTGATTTGCTTTTGTTTTGTTTTTGGTACCAGGAATCAAACTCAGGACCTTGTGCTTGCCAGGTAGGCCTTGTACCACTGAGCTATATCCCTGGCCAGGGACTAGGCGATTTGTCTTGAAGCTGTATTTACATAACATTTAGGCCTGAGCTGGACAAGGTTGATCACACCTGTGATTCCAGCCCTCGGGAGGCTGAAACAGGAAGATCACCAAGTTTAGGGCTAGTCTGGGCTACAGAGTGAAGAACTGTCTCAGAAAAAGAAAGAAAGAAAGAAAGCAAACAAACAAGCAAGCCCCATTAAAGAATGATAGAGCTAACCGGGCCCGGTGGCTCACGCCTGTCATCCCAGCACTCAGGAGGCTGAGACAGGTGGATTGTTGTGAGTTCAAGACCAGCCTGGGCTACAAAGTGAGCTCAAGGCCAGTCTGAGTGGCATAGCGAGACCCTGTCTCAAAAAGACAAGGGCCGGGGATTTAGCTCAGTGGTATAAGCCCTTGCCTGGCAAGCACGAGGTCCTGAGTTTGATCCCCGATACCAAAAAAAAAAGTGGTGGAGCTGATGGAGACGGTTGGAAGGGGCGATGCTCCTCGATTCCTCTTGGAATGACCACTGCTGGTGTCACGAGGAACTTGGCAGTGTGGAGACGAAACTCCACCAGCAAGCCTGCCCTTCCCAGAAAGAGTGGTTACTCAAGGTGGCATTTAGGAACCACAAACCAATCCTGGGTGTTTCCCAAGTAATGATGGTGCTCGGAAGTGAGGTATATTCCCAAGCACAGAAGCCAGATGCCTTCCTTGTTCTCAGCTTCCCAGACCAACCCCCTTATTGTTTGCTTGTTTGTTGGGACAGGGTCTTGCTATGTAGCCCAGGTTGGCCTCGACCTCATGGTGATCCTCCTGCCTCAGCCTCCTGAGGGTTGAGATTACAATATTCGTGCACCACCATGCCCAGTGCAGAGTCTCTCTTAACTCCCTACATTTCCTCTCAAACTCTTCCCTCTCTCCATCCTGCGTTCTTCCTACAAGGAAGGAGGAGACCAGAATAGGTATAAATCCCAAAGCAAACGACTGAGACCTGCCACCTGGATTGCTCTAGAGGCGAGTCCGTGAAGCAGACATCTGAACTCCTCTCTGCTCAAACCCCTTGACTTTGGGGTCTCTGGCTGGTGATGAGGGGAGGGGTCAGCCCCCCCCATTTGAGCCCCATGGCTCTTCTTGGACGGCCGGAAGTGGAGCACAAAGCCCTCGGGAAAGAGCATCCAGCGGTGTGTCCACCGGAACCACAGGGACTTCCACAGCCACCACCCTGGATCAATGCTTTTTTTCCCCCTTTTTTTTATTTTTGGTACCGGGAATTGAACTCAGGACCTTGCACTCGCCAGGCAGGTGCATATGCCACTGAGCTACATCCCCAGCTCTTTTTTTTCCTTTTTGAAACAGGGTCTTGCTCTGTTGCCCAGGTGGGTCTCGAACTTATGATCCTCCTGCCTCACCCTCCCACGTAGCCAGGCTTAGAGATGTGCACCACTGTCCTCATCAGATGCCTTGGGGAGCTCACCCCAAGGGGGGGACCCTGTGTCCATGCCTGGGACTCCACCCACATGGCAGGGTCTGGGAAGAGGCGGAGACCACCCTCGGCCGGGGGAGAGGAGCCCTGGATGACCTTTTTGTCTGGCGTGGCTTCCTCTTCGTGGTTAGGGCAGCAGTGGCAGCCAGCACGTGCAAGGCCAGACGCTGTTAGCCATGCTTTGCCACGCTGTGACTGGAGCCACAGTGCCTTGCGGGCATCGTCCGGGCCCCTGCACCGGCCCCATGCTGTCCTTGAGTCCCTGTGGACCGAGGTGCCGGGGAGGCAGCGAGAGAGAAAGAGAACCCGTGCACACGCACACGCATGCCTGTGCCCCTGCCTCTGCCTCCCCTCCTTACCCCAAGCTGCACCTCGAACCAGGGCCTTGAGCTCCTGCAGCTCTGGCCCCGGCTCATGACCCGCCTCGTGCGCGCGAGCCGCGGAGGAGCTGAGGCCGGGGCAGGCATCAGGGGCCCTAGGGCTCTGGGAGGCTTACAGAAACACCGGCTAGGCCAAGGAGGGAGAGGGGGTGCCGCGGGGGCTCTGGAGGCCCCGGAAAGAGGGCAGCCCCCGCCCCACTGCCGGCTCAGCCCGCCCGAGGAGAGGGAAGGGGCTCCAGGTCCTCCCACCCCACCCCCACCCCCACCCCCACCCCCCCCCGCCGCGCCGCCTCCTGGGTCTGCAGCTGGACTGCAGCGGGATCTCCGGGGAGGGAGGCGGAGGGAAAGGGTGCAACTGCACAAATTCGCGCTCTTTCCCCCTTTTCTAAATTATGGGGGGAAGGAGAGACGCAATTTGCCAGAGAGATTTTGAATGCCGCAGGATGGAGCTGCGCCTCATTAGAATGCAAAGTTTGCACCACGGAGGAGGAAAAAAAAAATCTGTGCGGGTTGCAAAAATGCAGACTCGCGAGCGTGTAGGGGCCCAGCGGAGATTCAAAAAGAAAAAAAAGACAGAAAGAAAAAAACAAACCCGCTACCTCTGCAATGCAGGAGCTGCGAAGTTTCGGTGCCGCGAGCGAATGTGGGTCGCGCGCGCTCGGCGTGCGCTTGCTCCTGGTAACCTACTGTCCGCCTGACTGCAGCGAGGGACACCGCGGCTCGGAAACCGGGTCACGGGCAGGGCCAGGGCCCAGGGCTGCAGGGAGGGGTCCGGGGTTAGGGTGCATGGCAGACCCTTGGCACGCAGCGCTTCCCCTTCGTGCACTGCGACCTCCCGGCCTCTGCCGCAGGAAGGCGGGGGGCTGCCTTCTGGGGCCCGACCCCCGCACACCCCCGCACTCCCTTTGTTCTGCTCAGCGGCGGGCTGGAGCTGCCTGTGTGTGGTACATTGTTTCCTACAAAAAGGGGACAGGCTCGTCCAAACTGTGGGGACCCGCAGGGAAATCGAATTTGGGCTCCGAGCCAAGGCGGGCTGGGGTGAGGATTCTGTGCTCTTGGCTTGGGGAACCCCTTTGTTCTTTGGGGGGCGGCCAGGGCTCTGGGCTGCGTGGACCCCAAGGAGGGTCTCTCCGGGAGGAGAATCTGCGTAGGACAATCTTCTCTTCCCGCCGGTGTCTGCCCTCCTGTGGCTCTGAACGGGCCGCAGGGACAGAGCAGGGTGCAGGGCCAGGCGACCAGAAGGGCGCCCTGTGCCCTTTCGCTCCGTCCCCTCCCCCCGCCTCCCCTCCGCGGCGGCCACCTCAGGCCAGGGCCCTGTGCTTGTGCCGGCTGCAGGCTCACGCGGGCCGCCCGGGTCACATGGCCCGGGCATGTGCAGCCTGCTCCATTTCCACCACAACAACTCGCTCATAAACAGCCGGCTGCCGGCGGTGCGGCGCAGACATGTGCTCGAGGGGGTGGGGCACGTGGCCTGCCGAGCGAGCGGGGACCGGCTGGTGGCTCTGCCGCCTCCTCTCCCGGCACGGGGCTGCCTCGCCACAGGAAATTCCTAGTGCTCCCCGTTGCTGCCGCCGCCACCGCCGCTGCTGCCGCCAAACATGTTTTTGGGGAGTGATTTTCAGGAAGCCTGGAGTCCATGGACTGTGTGCAAACAGAGAGCCGGATCCTCAGCCGAGACCGGCCTGGCTTGCCCTGGCCGCGGCTTTCTGAGATCCCTGCATCGCCGGGGCCGATCAGAGGCTAAGTCTCACCCCAGGCCTCCTCCCGAATGATGCAGTCAGAACCAGCCAGGTCCTCCCCACGAACTGAGCTCGCCGAAAGGATGGTTCTCGGGATCAGCAGTGGGGTAACGCCGCCAGGAATTTGCATGCTCAGGTCCCTTCCCTCGGACGGACTCAGATTCCGGGGCAGAGCCCTGCTGGTGGTCGCTCTGCTGCTCGGGGAGCCACAGATGTAGGGCCGGGTCTGTCCCTGAGAACGTAACCCAGTATCTGGGAATGAACCTGCCTCCCCTTTCTATGGTTTCATCTCAAACTTCAACCAGAAAGCTGGGCGTGGCGGCACACACCTGTCATCCCAGCATTCCTGGAGGAGGCTGAGGCAGGAGGATTGTCTGGAGTTCAAGGCCAGCCTGAACGACATAGTGAGACCCTGTCTCAAAAGAAAACAGAAACTTCAGCCAGAGAGTACAGCCAGATTTAGCTTGACTCAGAATACTAAAAAAGCAGGTAGGGTCTCGGGAATGGGAGCAGATGATGCAGCAGTAGTGGGATCAGGATTTGCTGGGGTCCAAGGAAAACTCGAGGAAAGAGAAGACTAAGCCTCCCTCCCTCCTGCCCACTTTCTTCCTGTCCTGCGTCTACTCTTGGGATAATTAATTGATTGCAGTTTAAATCGTTTTGAGGCTGGAAGTGAAAACTGGTCCCTTGCCTTGGGTACCCCACGCTAACCACAGCCTTAGGCTCTTGACACCTGGGTACAACCAGAATAACACACATGCGCACACGCACACTTCGGATCTCAGAGGTGGCCTGGGCAGGGAGAGCCAGCAAAAGCAGCAGGGTCTCTGAGGGTCGGAAGTTCCCTGAGCAAAACGAGTTTCACAGATAATGGGCAGGAAAAGCGTTTCAATGGGAGAGGGTGGGGACGGCTGGCCTACTCGGGCTTCCTGAGATCCAGAAACCGGGGCGGAAGAAGCCAAGGGTCCCTAAGGCAAATCCCAATGGCTCCCAGGAATGAAAGCGGAGCCTGGAAAGCGAGTGGAGGATGGGGGACACATGGCACCTCACAGGGTTTCTTCCAGGGGCAAACGGCAGGGGGGACCACACCCAGCCCTCTCCTCTGCCTTCCTCTTCATCACCAGTGTCTCCCAGAGGTAAGCTCTTGATAGTGTCTCGGAGCGACCTGCTTCTCCCTGCTTCTCATTGTTTCTTTTTATTCATTCATTTTTTTTTCCTTTGGTTTTTGGAGACAGGATCTCTCTATGTAGTTCAGACTGGCCTTGAACTCACCATGTAGCCCATGCTGGCCTCGAACTCACAGCAATCCTCCTGCCTCATCTTCTCCTCAGGGCTAGGACTACCAATGTGCACCATCATATGCTCATTTCATTTTTTTCTTGGTACCGGGAATCAAACTCACGACCTAGTGCTTGCCCGGCAGGCGCTCGTGCCACTGAGCTAAATCCCCAGCCCTCACCTCAATTTTTTTCTTCTGCTTCTTTTTCTTCTTCTTCTTCTTCTTTTTTTTTTTTTTCTTTTTGAGCCGGTCTTGCTATGTAATCTAGGATGGCTTTAGCTACAGTACATAACGCAGGCTGACCTCGAGCTCAACATCTTCCTGCTTCAGCCTCCAGGGTGCGGGCATTACAGGCAGACACTGCCACACCTGGCTTCCCTGCTTCGTTTTCTGAGGAACACAGTTCTTTCTTCTGTTTCTCTGCAAATCTTCCTCTCCGTGCCCGAAAGTTCTGGGACCCAGGCACAGCCAGCCCTGCAGGCTCGGCCGCAGTGACCTACATTGGCTGTCCCCGAGGCCCTGGGCGCGGGGGCTGAGATCTCAGGTCCGCACTTGGGAATCTGGCGCGGGACCACGGACGATGACGTCAGGCGCACAGGCTGCAGGAGTGGCTCCGAGCCACAGGGGGCGCTACGGGACTGAATTCTCACTTATTCATGGGGCAGTGTCCGAGATTCTCCTCCCCCAAGAGCAAAATCATTGCTGCGCGGTGAGCCCTTGGCGAGAAGCCAGAGGCCCGGGAAAGGCTTGGTCTCCGCGTTCATGGGATTCCCCGGGGTCTGCGACCCACCCGATGTGGCCGCGGGCTGGAAAGATTTCCTTGCTCTTATTTTTGTTTGACTTTATTTATTTATTTATTTATTTATTTATTTATTTATTTATTTATTTTTGGAGACAGGGTCTCATTTTGTAGCTCAGGCCGGCTTCAGCCTTGCAGCGATCCTCCTGTCTCAGCCTACCAAGTGCTGGATTACAGTCGTGACCATGATTTTCTTGGTCTTCACGTAGACTGCACAAATGAGTTTAGAATGCAGCAGATTTACATCAGGGAAATGGAAGCTGAGTGAGGTCAGATATGCAAAAACTCTGTTTACCCCTGGGTTTAACTGTACAGAGACCGGGTACTCGTTTAGACCCAAGGTTCTGAGAAGGCTCCAGAAGGCGCTCTGGGAATGAATCATCATTTTATAACCCCCGATCTCGGGACCCCGGCCACTGAGTCCTTCCAGGTCCAGCAATGGGAAAGCAGTTCTGCCGTAGGTGCCCGTCCTCCCGCCCACTGCAGGACACAATGTCCAGGATACCGCTGCCTCCAAATCGTGCATGGCTTGTTCTGGCACGGAAATCTGTAGATGGTGCTGACAGCAGACGGCGGGCGGGCTTTGTGCTCAGCAGGGAGGGAGAGAGAGAGAGGGGAAGCGGGCAGCCGTGCAGGACCGGTGGTGGTTGGCCGTCCTGTCCAAAGGGCTTCCCCTCGGCCAAGCCCCACCCTGGAGCCCGGAGCGTCCGCAGCCTGGCACCCGGCCAGCAGACAACATTCCTCGGGACCCGCGCGGGCTGGGGCGGGGACGCGGAGGAAGTTGCAGGGCAGGAAATGACCACAGTGCACCGGGTGCAGGGGAGCGTGGGGACCCAGCGCCCACGTCCATCCGTCCTTTTTGGAGAGGACGACTGAAGCTGGCTGGCTTGCGACGGGCCTGCAGCTGCACAGCAGGTGACCCCCGGTCACCTCTGTACGCAGGGTCACCCCGACGTCCCGCTGTCCTCTTGCGCCCGCCCACCCCTCGGGCTGTGGTTGGGTACGGGCGCCCTCGCGTGGCAGAGATCCGAAACTGCAGCCGCGCAGGGAGCAGCCCCGCGGGTCCCCCCACCCCGCCTCCGCGCCCCGCCCCGCCCCGCCCCAGTCCAGGATTCTGGAAATAGCACCTGGTCATGCGAGCGCTGACAGGTGCTGAGTTATGGAGCAACAAGTGTCCCGGCCAGAGTCCACAGCCTCCTGGCCCGATCGCTCGTGACCTGTTTCCCCGCGGACGCAGAAGCCCTGAGACACCTCCCCTGGGCGCGCCCGTCCTCTCTGTCCCGGTGGTGTTTCCTCGCCCACGGGCTCCAAGCCCTGAAGCTCTCCCTGTGACCTTAGAAGGACAAACGGGCCCGCAATAATTCTGATTTTAAATTTACCCTTTAAGTGTTGGGTATAGTGGCACAGGCCGTAAACCTCAGCATTCGAGAGGCTGAAGCAGGAGGATCGCTGTGTTCAAGGCCAGCCTGACTTGCATAATAAGACTCTGTCTTTAAAAAAAAATTACCCTTCCCACTCCATACTACTTAGGAACCTTCCACACCCCCAATTCCCTACCCAATTCAACCCCACATCCCACGTGGGGTAAACATGGACAGAGCCTAGGACAGACTTTTTCCCAAGGAAACTACTTCTCCCTTGGCTTCACGTGACCTGTTTTGCAGCGTTTCCTGACTGGCTCGCTCATGTGGTACACTAAGGCCTCCCACTAGACTAATTTTTGCTATCCCCACAGGGCTTCCTGGGGCTCTTCCCGCCCAGGACAAATGTTCCCAATCTGAAAGAGGCAGAAACCGTGTTTCCTTTCTTTTCTTGGAGACAGTCTCGCTTGGTAGTTCAGGCTGGCCTCGAACTCAGAGCGATCCTTCTGCCTCGGCCTCCGGAATGCCGGGATCACAGGCGTGTGCCCCCACACCATCCAACCTTTGACTTGACTTGTTTTTTGGCACCGGGGATCGAACTCACGACCTCGTGCTTGCCAGGTAGGCACTTAGGCAGCTGAGCTATATTCCTGGCCCTTTGACTTGACTTTAAATTGCTTGGGCTGGGCTTGTAATTTGCCATCCTCCTGCCTCAGCTTCATGAAGGGCTGGGGTTACGGATGCAGGCCACTGCGCCTGGCTGTCTGGACTTTCAAGTGGTGAATTCTTAAAATTATCAACGGGGAACTGAGCGGCTATAAAACCACTTCATGGGGCCGGGGATATAGCTCAGCGGCATAAGCACCTGCCTGGCAAGTGCAAGGTCCTGAGTTCAATTCCTAGTACCAAAAACAAAACAAACAAACAAACAGCCATGTTAAGCAGAAGCGGCCACCGTGTTCTAGTGCCCTCAAGCCCTCGGC
>RJWT010045635.1:0-11587 GCA_004365215.1 Cuniculus paca
AAAGAACCTCAAGATTATCCTGCTTAGTAGCTGGGTAGCTTTCCATTATATGAAAATGCCATATCTTTCTTATCCATTCTGTAGTTGCTGGGCTAATTACCCTTGCTTTTTGGGGGGGGGGTCTTCTGTCACATGGAACAATTGTTTCCTCCCTTTTGATTTTGAGTCTATAAATTTCTTTTTGAGTTAAATGTGTTCCTTACATATAGTATATTGCTGGATCTTCTTTCTTGATCCACTCTCCCTGTGTTTCTTTTTATTGCTGAATTGAGGTCATCTACATTACTGGTTACAACCAGCATACATTGGTTTGTCTCTGCCATGCTATCCCTCTGTTGTTGACCCTCTGCTTTTTGCCTTCATTCAATAGACTGTCTTGTTTGGAAATCCTCTTCTGCTGCTGTTCCTGGAAATACGGTCATCTTTATCTCTCTCTATAGTGTCCTTCAGCACTCTCTTCAGTAGGGTTGGTTTGGTGGTCATGAATTCCTTCAGTTGTTCTGTATCATGGAAGTATCTTATTTTTCCATCAATTTTGAAAGATAGTTTTTCAGGGTACATCAATCTGGGTTGGAAGTTGTTTTCTTTCAGGATTTGAAACATTTCATTCCAAACTCTTCTCAACTTGATGGTTTGTGTTGAGAAGTCTGCCATGATTCTGATGGGTTTTCCTTCATAGGTGATCGTTTCTTTTCTCTAACAGCTGTTAATATTCTGTTTTTGTGCTGAATTTCTGGGATCTTGATTATTATATGGCTGGGTATAGATTTATTTTGGTTATGGCTAACTGGAGTGCTATATACCTCGCTTACCTGTATACTAGATCCTTTTCCCATGTTTGGGAAGTTTTCCGCTATTATTTCTGTAAATAGCGTTTTTATTTCATTTGTGTTGAGCCCTGCTTCTTCATTGATACCTATCACTCTTAAATTATTTCTCTTCACGTTGTCTTGCAGCCATTGAATTGTTATTTCCTTATTCCTTGTTATTTTTTTAAAATCTTTCTTTTCACGATTGCTAGCTGCAATCCTGTCTTCGAGGTCTGAAAGTCTATCTTTGATTTCTTTCAAGTGATTTTGCCAGCTTACAATCTACTTTTTAATTTCCTAGCTATCTTTTTTAATCTGTTTCATGCATTGTAATTCCTTTCTATATTGTTCGTTCAAGGTTTCCATCATTTTTTGTGCTCTTCTTTTTCTCTAAGTCTTCTTTAGATATCCTGAGCAGTTCTTTCATTATGTTTTTCATTTCTTATTTTACCTGAGACATTATTTTTGATCTGATTACTTTTACAGTCTCATGAAGTTGTTTCTTTACTTCAGTTGTCATCCTCTCAGAGATTTCAGATGTATGACTTTCATTTTCTTCCAGGACTGTATCTCCCAGATTTGTTCTCTGTGGGCTGAAGGTCTGAGATTGCCTTTTGCTCTTTCCTCTTGTCATTCTCCTGGGTTCCTCCCAACAAGCTGGTTGTGGGGTCCCAGGCACTTCCCACAATGGCTGCCCCTCCAAGGTGTAAGGGAATGGGACAGGCATCTGGGTTCCTCTGACCGCAGGTTTACAGGGCAGTAGCAGGGTGTGAGGTGGGCTTCTCCAGACCTGTGCAGCTATACTGGGGCTTTCCCAATGGCCAGGATGCATGGTGGGGCTGCTTCTCTCAACCTGCATGTCTACACTGGGACTCCCACGATTGTGGCAGGCACACAGGGGTGTGTTTGTCTAATTCTCCTGGTGGGTGTTAGCTGCCCAAAGGAAGCAAGGGCCTCCAATGGTGGCCTGTGGGTGCATGGGGCTTACCTGGCTGCATGTCCCTGCTCCCACTGACTGTCAGGAATGAAGCCTTTTATTGTTGGTGGCCAGTAGGCGGGGGTAGATCTTCTGGTTCTCTCTGCCTGCACTGCCTGTCCACAGAAAGCTCCTTCCTGCAGCCAGGGGGCCCCAACTTTTATTTAAGTCAGATACCCACATATATGCTTTGAGTATTTTTTACCTCTTTGGATCCCAAGTGCACAGGACTGGATTAATCGCCTGCCTGGTATTTTCATAAGATGGCTTCATGTTCTCTGGGCCCCACAGGTATTTAAAACTGACCTGTGCGTGCGTTTTAGATGCGTCATATACACCTGCTTCATGGCTGGCGATGCCTCTCTACAGTTCCTTTGACACAGTAATGTGATCTCCTCAACTCCTTGCCTGATTCTTCCTCAGCTCCTTACCACTCTCCACTCCAGCTTAACTCTAACCTCCACTCCAGCATATAGATTTGGAGTGGGATTCATACATTCACTGTGAGGATCCATGGGAGTGGTACTGGGAATGCATTCATTGAAGGAATGATAATATAAATTCGTGTACGCCAAAGTGGGGAGTTTGTTGTTGCCACAGTTGTTGCTTTTGTTTTGTTTTGTTTTGTTGTGTTGTGTTGTGTTTTGCTTTGTTTTGTTTCACTGCACTAAGGATTGGACCTAGGCCCTTGAAAGTACTGTACCAATGAGCCACACCTCCAGCCTGTGAAAGTGTTATGCTTGCTTAAATCTAAAATAGCCCCCAAAGCCCCATGTGCTTGTAAGGTAATTGGGTTATGGGAGTTTACAGCTGACTTGCTGCTGGGAGGTGATGGAGGTGTGACCTGGGTTCATCTCCCTTCACCTTCTGCTCCCTGGCTGCCATGAGGTGAGTAGCTTTCTTCCACAGATCCTTCCCCATCCCCTTTGTGGCTTGGAGCCAGCTGACTATGGATTGAAACCTCTACAAACTGTGAGCTAAAATAAACTTCTCCTCCTTTAAATTGTGGGGTTAGGTATTATGTCTCAGGTATGAGAAAGCAGTTAAGATAAAAGGTGTTTCATAAACTGTAAATTTCAATACAACTGCTATTTATAGCAAATGGTTAAGATTGTTGGCACTAGCATCACACCAGCAGTGTGATTTGGAGATGCTATTTAAACTGTGTGTCAAGGTTTCCTAACTCAAAAACAAGGCAGTTAAAGTGTGAGCGTCTGATGGGACAAGACAAGAAAGTGCTTAGAGCAGCGACTGGCCCATAGTCACCTCATCATGAATGGAAACTGACATTATTACTGTCATCACTAACCAGTGTTGGAAGAACTTAAAAGCCAGCCACCAGGAGGACCAACATACTGACCACCATCTCTGACAAGGGTGGATAGGGACTTCCAGGAGGCATGAACAGAGTGCTATGGTGACAAGTCACTGTTACGGATCTGGGGCACTAAGAAGGTGACATTGTGTCTTGGTCTGAGTCAAGGAGTGGGGCAAAAGGGAAGGGAAATGACTTTGAGAGATGTTTCTTAATACCACGAGCTGGGACTGATTAACACCATCTTCAGAAAGCAGAGGGTGGAAAGGGACTAATACTCCTGGAACCAGACCTCCAAGGTAAGGAGAGAGACCAATGAGGACTCCAGATTCTGCAGAGGCAGAAAAGACCCAGTTCACTGGGTAGACCAGAGGTCTAGGAGATAGAGCCCGCAAAGAGTTCACCATAATACAAGATACAGGGCCAGCAAGACTGAGGGAAGAGGATCTAATCTGGAGAAAAAAACTACAGGGTTTGTGAAAACAGCCCTCTCCAAGATTTCAGGATCTTTTAGGATTATGCAAAGGGCATCAACTCGGGCTGTTCTTTGACTCTAGAGATGGTCACTGTTGGAGCCTGGGAATGATGACCTGGAGCACTTTTTCTTTTTGATATTTTCTTTCAATTATTTTAGGGTCAAACTTTTTCTACCCTAGTAGAAAAGGTTGAAAATGTTTTCTCCTCTACTTACAGGAATTATTTGTACCAAATGGGAGTTGTTCACCTTTTATTTATTTATTTATTTATTTATTTATTTTTTGCGGCACCGGGGATTGAACTTGCAACCTTACGTTTGCTAGGCAGGCACTTAGGCCACTGAGCTAGATCCCCAGCCCCTTGTTCACATTTTATAAGGGTTAAATTTTTCTATTGAGCCATCTGGGTCTGCTATTTTCTTTGGGAGAAGAATACAATTTTCAAAATAATTATGGGATAATTCATATTTTCATTTCTTTTTTCATATTTGAAAGTTGTATTTTTCTAAGATTTTTTAAGTTTTTATTTAGCTTTAGACTTTATTAAGTTGCTCATAAGATGCTCTTATTGTCTCTATTTTATGGAATATATAATATAGGCATATATTGGTCCATGTTGTAGTCCATGTATGGACAGGTAATTTTATCCCCGATTTCTATTTGATAACTAGTGTCATATCTCTTTTTCAAAAATGTAAAATAAAAACAATCATATTTATTGATTATTCACATGGCCCATGTTCCCAGTAAGAATATCACATGCTCTTTCCAGATTACAGCAACAAATTGGATTTTGCAAGCATTTATTAAACATTTTTATGTGTTCCATGTTAAGTACTGGGAATATCAAATTAAGCAACTAGTTTAGCAAATGTCCCTGCCTCAAGGGTTCACAGCTGGATTTTGTTGAGAGCAGAATGAGGAGGAAGCTCAGTACTTGCTAGGTAGACCTTTAGGTCGAAAGTGGTTGGGGTCTTTGCCACTCCGGCCCCATTCATTAGCATACTGGTCGGCCTGGGTGTCCTCTGCTCCGCGGCCCGTGAGTCTCTGAATACCCTCCCTGGCATCACTGCAAACAAGGCAGGCAGAGTAGAATTAATCACTAGGCTGATAAGCAACAGCCCTACCTTCTATCTCCCCTCTCCCCAGAATGATCCTGAAAGGCGCCCAGGAAAGCCAAGGAAGGGAAGGCCGCAAGGTACTGACCCTGTCTGGCAGCCATGCCCAGCCTATCCTTACACTTAATGAGCAGCACCAGAGAAAGATTAGGAATCATGAATTCCCAGCAGGCAATCAGACCCAGAACTAAGCGCAGAGAAGAAGCTTGGGCAGAAGGAGGAAGGGGCACAGTCTCCACAGGCAATGGCCCTCCATGGAAGAGGAAGCCCCCTCCCGCCATCTAAGGCAGTCACCCTCTGCTGACTGAGGCCTGGCACCCCAGAAACCTGCATTACCTGATCACTTTGGCAGCCCAGGCACCTCCAGGTCCCCTTTGGGCAGCATCATAGTTCCCCCGTGCGTGGAAGTACTTGTCTGAATTTTTGTAATTGGCTTCTCTCATGTCAGAGTAGGCTCGCCACATGTCTCTAGCCCCTGGGGGAAAAAGAGAATGATGAAGATGATCATGCCTTGACAAATACAGGAATAAAAAATTTTCCTCTGAGTCCAAAGACTTCAGCCTTTGATAGAGTCCACAGATATAAATGAACATCTCTACTTTTCATCTCCCTGGGTTAATGCTGAGCGAATCACACTGAGTACAAGTTTTATTCCATTTGATTCCATTTTACTTTTGTTGCTACTTTGCTTCTATGTGAGACGCATATAAAGAAGAGGTGAGATGGCCTTTAAGCCATGTTTCAATCTACAAGGATCCTCTGTGTTAGTTCATCTGAATCGTCAGCTTGCCTGAATTCAGAGACTCCTGGAGAGGAACTGGATCATGGAAGCACTGTGCTTATTCATGGACTGATCTTCGGATGTTCATAACTGCATATGCTGTTAGGAGGCGGGGCCTAATATGAGGAGATGGGGTCACTGGGGGTGCACACATTTGGAGGGTACATTTCTCACTCATCCTCTTCCCCTGTGCTCTGCTTCCCCATCACCAGGACCTTCCGCCATGATGTTCCTGCCTTGGAGCCAGTCAATCATTGACTGAAACTGTGAGCCAAAATGAACCTCTCCTCCTTTAAGTTTTTCAGGGATCTTTGTCTCAATAAACAGAAAGCTGACCAGTACATCGTCTGCCTAGAAAGATCCCAGGAAGCTTCTGACCAAGGTAGAGAACACCACAGTTGAAGACAGGCTCTAGACCTAATCCAGTCAATGGGCAAAATCCATCCTCATGAGTGAAAAAAGAACAACCCTGTTTTGAGGACATCTGAATGTCCAGGGTATATTTTTGAGCCAGGATAACATCAGAATTCGATCAGCAGAGTAAACCAGACACAGAAAAGACAAGGATCACCTCTTTTCTCTCAAATGTGGAAATGAACAAACAAAAGACCTCAAAGTAGGAGAGTATTAGGGAAGCAGTAGGGGACTAGGGAGAGGACAGAGGGGGAAGAGAGTAGAAGAGTAGGTGGATATGATCAAAACACCACATATACATTAATAGAAGTGTCACAGTGGAACCCATTACTTTGTATAGTACTATGCATTAATAATTATAATTTTAAAATGAATTCAATCAAAAGGTGATAAAGGTGTTCTCTAAAGAGATTTAAATAAACTGGATCATCAGAGGCAGAAAAAGGACAACCAATTCTCTAGGTCCAAAACTTCACTGTCCTTCCAAGTAAAATGGAGGGACATTAATCCTCAGAGGTTTTGCAGAAGAGCTGAGAAAATATCTGTATCATGTCTAGAATATTATAGGTGCTCAGTAATCACTTGACTCTTCAGGTTCTTAGAAAGGATGGGGAAAAAAAAGAAAAGGAAGTAAACTATGCTAGTGTTAAATGAATTTTTAAAATTTTAACTGGATAAGAAAAAGGACAAAGTCTCATATATAGTGCTGATCATGGTTTATATAATTTGTCCTTAAGGTAGTTACTCCCAGCTTTTATTTATTATGCATAAAAATTAACTGGGGTGTTTGATAAAGGCCAGATTTCCAGGCTCTGGGCTCAGAGACTCTAATTCAGTCAACAGTGGCACCAGCATTTCACAAACCATCCCTGATCCCCAATTAGTCTCATGTAAATGGGCCTTAATGTTTGAAAAACATTAAAGAATGAAAGCTATTTTAAGCTGGGTGTGCGAGAATTTATCAAGGATCAGCAACAAATCCTTGAAACAACCATTCAGGGACCACCACAGTAATCAGTAACACCTGATTTTGCACCCAGAGCCTGGCACATGCTAGACAAGTGCTCTGCCACTGAGCTACACCCCCAGCCCCAATGCCTGAAATTTTGAGTGCAGCGTTTTGAAGACAAAATCTTGCCACTATGGCTAAAGGGGTAAATTTCCCTTACTGTTGGATTCCTGGCCATATCTCATGCCCAAGAGAGCTCTCATCAGTGGAATTCATTGTGTCTTTCATTGTGGACAGAGAAGCTGGAGTTGCCTTCCAAAGGCATCCCACCCTGGCTATTTGCCCTTTCTCAGCAAAACAGTAGGCTGTGTGCCCACAAAGCCCTGGCTCTTGTTTTGGAAAAAATGTAGAAAATCCTGAGAAGCAAGTCTGCCTGGGTTAAATCTGCTTTTCTCTGAAACTTTGTTGAGTATCTTAAGCTCTAGGTGCCTCAGTTTCTCTATGGTGCCTACTCACAGGTTTAAAGACTAAAAATTCATTCATTCAGTCCTGTAAAGCTCTTGGTGCATACGAAAAGCTCTAGCTAATCTTGGTTGTTATGACTACTATGTGGGTGGAGGCTGTATTAGCTGTGCTCAGCTTCCGGGCAAACAGTGGTATATTCCACTTTTTTGATGTACCCCTCTTCACTGCTATCCGAGACACGGAAATGAGCTGTCCCTGATCTTCCACTAGGGGGCACTAGAGTCCCATTTGTATTAAGAGGACAGCTACCTGAATTCCTAATCTCCAACACTTGGTAAAAATTGGTCACTGGAACCTTATGTGGTCTCAAGGCTGGGAATCTTCCTTAGAAGAGTGCCAGAGGTGGCCAGAAAATCATGGGGAATTGCTATTATAAAAACCATGCAGCTGGTCTATCCATTCATGACTTCACAGGCACCTTTGATTACTGCAGATGTGGTTCCTTGGGACATCCGGGTACAGGCTCCTGCCCCCATTGCCTTAGGCCCTTACCTTGACCAGCTTCCTTGATGAATGATAGAAAGCGTTGGCCATCAACACCCAGGACCAGAAGGCAGAAAATGAGTCCAATGGAAAGCTTCATCCTGCTGCAAAGTCAAGGAAACAACAAAGGATGCTGCATGTCTGGTTTTACATTTGTAATGTTGACACATCCTTGCATTCCAAAAATAAACCTTGTTCAACTAATTTATACAGAAACACACCTGTGTGTGAGCATATAGATAGGATTTCAGAGAATCTGATTTTCCATTTTCATTCACCTCATTAGAATCCCAGAGTCTGAGAGATCACAATGTGAACTATTAGTATAAATCACTTTTTATTTTAATCACTCATCATCCCTGTAGAGGAAAGTTTCAAAGAGACATTTGGAGGTTTTGTGACATGTACTTTTCTGCAATATGAGATGCGATTTCAAAAAATCAATAAATATCTGTAGAACTCCAGCTCTATCTATCACTAAATTCGCATAGAAGCATACAATGAAATCTACCCTAAAAAGTACCCACATCTGGTAAATTCTACTCTTCAGAAGAGTAGGTGCAGGAAAGGTATAGAAAGAACTGAGATGCAGCACAAGAATGCTGCTGCAGAAAGAGAACCTCCAACGAGTGAGAGCATTGGAAATTTCCACAGCTCACCTCAGGCTGTCTGTTCTGCTGAGGTCCGGCTGAAGCTAACTGTCCGTGATGACTGCTGGGCAGATGCGGCTGGTGCTATATATACCAACACTCTGCTCATGAAGCCAGCCCCTCTTCTTTCTTGCACAATTAGTCTTGGCCAAGACACAGCTTTCAGAACTTCAGGGATTTTCTTCACTAGAATCTAATTTTCCCAGATTGTGCAACCTGGCAACTTTCAGGCAAAGAGAGGTTAGAATTTTCTGCCCATTTCCAGTCTTATTCTTGATTGGAAAAGTTTTTCTCCCTCTACACAATATCCTACCCACAATTTGCTGGAAAGAGTAATCAATATTGGAAAAAGAGGTTCACTTGTGTAAAGAATGTGAAAATGCAATGTAAGTGAAACATGTGAGCTAACTCTGTTGTAAAGGATGGTTCAGAATGAAGTTGGACAAGATAGACAACTCAGAAAAACAAAACTTTCAGTGCCCATGTGGATGGACTGAGCTCTGGGAGAAGGAGTTCTCCACACTTAAGTGGATTCATGATCAGTTGTATTGATGATCACATGGCAGGTTACATTTGGAGGCTGCTACAATCTAGGAATGTTGAACAATCGTATAGAAATTTGCTGCACATGCAGAAATGGCAAATGTAAAGGTGAGCAGGAAATAGTCCACCACCTGATGAACTGTCAGAATAGGACACCCAGGAAGAAAGCAGAGTGGGCTGGGTGTAGTACAAGAGTGTTGAAAAGGTGTATGTTAGAGAACAGTTGTTTTAGCCAGAAAAGTAAGACTGTGCTTTACCCTGAGTTTAGTGAGATCATCTTGGGAGGAAATTTCATGCAGGTACTATCAAGGCGTTGGAATCCATGGTCCACTCACCAATCCATCCCTGCCCCTTCATCCAAAAGGAAAACATTTCAAAGACTATTGGGTTTCCTTACTGAAGGAATAGGAGATATAGGAGAAACATAACTCCAACCTGCTAGATGTCAGATGTACAGAGTTTGTGTCCCCCAAAATGGAAGAATGAATTACAAAGGACAGTGGAGGCTAAGAGTAGGAAAGGTTTATTGAGAGAGAGCTCCTGAGAGGCAGGAGGGGTCCCGGAAGCAGGTTGCCACCGAGACCCTTTATCAGGAGTAATATACACAGCAAAGTCACAATGTACGTACAACATGGGTCAAACTACAATCAACCTATAAGATTACAAATATAGGTGCTTAGCTAATATTGATCCAATAGAGGAAGCAAGTCACATAGCAAGGGTACAAGGAGAGAACAGAGGCATTTTGGGAAGATATGGGTCCAGATGTTCTGGTCACCCACCTGGGCGAATGATGTCTATCTGGACTTTCCTGGACCAGGTGATACCAATCACAGTACAATCTCAGGTTATTGTTTATCCCTCAGGCAGGCATGTAGGCCTGGTCATTCCATCTTTATCTTGAGGCCTTCCAGCCACAGTTACGCTAGGTTCTCATCTTCTGCACTGACTCCATCAAGGGCCTAGCCCTGTCTGACTGCCTGTTAATTTCTACCTAACGTAGCTGCCTATAATAGAATGATGTGTGTGTGTAACATGGCGGAAATAGTGAGGGAGGGCACCAAACCTGGTCCTTCTCACAGTGGGACCCTGTGCTAAAGGTGGGGGTCACTATGTACTCAGCAGGAGGAAGGCTGCATGAGTTTATTTTACACTGCTGGTTACAACTCCTCCCTTGTTTATTTCAGCGCTCATTTTTGTGGACACTGAAGTGCCTGTCATCTGGCTAGCACATGTAGGACTGGCGTGTTGATTCTATCAAAGGTAGCTGGAGTACAAACAAAAGGAAGCCAGATGTTTGAGCCTGAAGTGTAACCAGCACTGTAAAATAGAATTCCCCAGTTCCCCCTGCTGAGCACAAAGCAAAACCCCCCTCCTCTCATCATTCCCCCAGAAGGGACAGAGTATGCAGATGGCAGCCCCAGAAGGCTAGGAGCCTAGTTTGTTTTCAACGAGAAAGAAGAGGATCAGACAAAGGACTTATATGTAGAACATATAAAGAACTGAAAAACACCAGCCCTCCCCCAAATTCAAAGACCCAATCCAAAAACGGGCATCTGAGTGAACATGCACTTCTCAGATGAAGAAATACAAATGGCAAATAAATACATGAACAAATGTTCAACATCACTACTCATTCAAGAAATGCAGATTAAAACAACACTGAGATTCCATCTCACTCCAGAAAGAATGGTTGCCATCAAGAAGTCAACTAATAACAAATGTTGGTGGGACTGTGGGGAAAAAGGAACACTTCTCCACTGTTGATGGGAGTGTAGACTGGTGCAACCACTGTGGAAATCGGTGTGGCGGTTCCTCAAAAAAACTAGGACTGGAGGTCCCATTCAATCCAGCTATTCCCCTTCTGGGTATTTTCCCAGGAAAATTGAAAACATCATACATACCTCAGCCATATACGTGCACCCATGTTTACAGCAGCGCAATTTGTAATAGCTCAATCTTGGAAACAACTCAGATGTCCATCAACCACGGAAAGGATAAAAAAAGATGTGGTATTTTTATACAATAGAGTATTACTCAGCTATAAAGGATAAACTTGAAGCTTTTATAGGTAAATGGATGCCACTTCAGATCATACTCATAAGTGAAATAAATCAAACTCACATGTGTAAATATCGTATTGTCTCCCTAGTGTAAAAATAAAAACTGAAACAGTAATTGTATTGGTTACTTTTCTTCGTTGCTGAGACAAACACCTGACACCCAAAGTTAGGGAAGAAAATGTTTATTTAGCTTACAGTTTCTGGAGATTTCAGTCCATAATCAGCTGGCTCCAAGGCAGGGTGGCATGGCACTGGGGCAGCACTCCAAGGCAGCAGCCAGAGCAAAAGAGGGCAAAACTTAAGCCTCTTCTCTACCCTCAAATTGTACTCAGGCCACCCCCCGCCACCAACACCTTCAGGGTGGGTGTAACACTCACAAAAAGTCCTTGTCCTCCTTTGCACAGGATGAGGATATTTACAAAGTAAGAACCCTGGCTCCCTGCTGAGTCTCTCAGCTAAACTTCTAAACTTCTCAAGTTGACACA
>RJWT010045636.1:0-11587 GCA_004365215.1 Cuniculus paca
TAGGTGGAAAATCTCAAAATATTTAGATATTAAACAATACACTTCTAAATAACACGTAAGTTAAAAAAGAAATCTTGAGAAATTTTAAAAAACATTTTGCAGTAAATGAAAAGGAAGATGCAACTTATCAAAATGTATGGTATGCAATGAAAACAGTGCTAGATGGAAATTTATAGCATTTAATGCATACATCAAAAAAGAAAGTATGTAAAATCTATAATCTAAGTTTATACCTTCAAAAACTAGAAAACAAGAGCAAATTAAATCCAAAGCAAACAAAAGAAATAATAAAAATAAGCCCAAATCAATGAAATTTAAAACAGAAAATCAGAGACCAAGGATATAGCTCAGTGGCACAGCACCTGCTTGGCAAGTGTGAGGTTGTAAGTTCGATTCTCAGTACCAAAAAAAAAAAAAATTAGAGAAAAGTCAGAAAACCAAAAGTTAATTCTTTGAAAATATTGATTAAGTCAATAATCCTCTAGGCAGGCTAACTACAAAAAAAGAGAGATGCCATAATTTGCTAATCTCAGAAATGAAGAAAGGGACATCACTACAGATCCCTTGAATATTAGCAGTTGAATAAAGGACTACTACAAACAGCCTTATGCCCATGAATTTGCTAGATGAAATTAACCAGCTCCCTAAAACATAAAATCTACCAAAGCTCACACAAGAAGTAGACGATTTTAATAGACCTGTGTCTATTAAAGAAATTGAACCTTCCAAAACAAAACAAACTAGGTTCACCTGGGTTCACTGTTGAATTCTACCAAACACTTAAGGGTGAAATTACAGCAATTCTTTACACTATCTCTTCCACAAGACAGAAACAGAAGGCACAGTTCCTAACTCATTCTGTGAGGCCAGCATTACCCTGATGCCAAAACCAGACAAACATCAAAGGAAAACTACAGATCAGTATCTCATAAAAACACATTCAAAAATTTTCAGCAAAATATTAGCAACTCCAATTCAACAATGTATAAAAAGAATTATACACCATGACCAACTGGGATTTATCTTAGGTATGCAAAGGTGGTTCAAATATTTTTCATCCACAGTTGATTGAATCCATGAAGGGAGAACTTAGCAAAGGCAGAGGGCCAAGTGTGGTTACTTAAGAATAAATATAATATAATCTTCAGTTGTCTTATAAATCCATGGAATCAACTTTTCACATGGGGAACCAGGTGAGATGATTATAACAGTAATAACTTCTGAGTATAAAAATATCTTTCTTCCTCTCTCCTTGTTGATTTTATCCCTGTAAAATGAGAATAATAGCAAGAGTACAGCTCCACGTGTCTATACTTTCCCTCTCCTTCGAGAATCAGTTAAATGCCAACCATCTGCACAAAATCCATCCTCATTCCTCATTTCCAAATGCTGTAACTTCCTTCTCTCGGTTCCAGTAAATTTTATCTAAAACATTCCCACACTTTTTATCTTGTGTTATAATTAGATGAACATGACTGACGTTCCCTAGTAAACTGTAAATTCTCAAAATACAAACATTTGTTTCATCTTTACTGGTGCAAATAATGTCTAGTATGATACAAATAAAATGGGAAGTGAGTACACTGTTGAAAGAATAAATCACGAACAAATTGAGACAAGATTCAAGAAAGCCCTTTTAAAGGCATAAATCACAAATTATAAAGCATAAATGCTCTGCATCTGTGTAAGGTCTGATTATCCCTAACATTTATTGATCATATGATCTTGGTCTAGTTCTTTAACGCCTTTTCATTTTTTACAAATGAGCATGTATGAACAGGGTTCAAAAGGAAAGTGCACTTGTATTCTGTTTGCTTTTGTTTTCATTGCTACCACTCCTAATTTTAATGAAATAAAAATGAAGTTTATATACAATAAAACCTGTGTGGCATAGTTATATAAAGATAAAAAGAAGAAATCGGAAGTTCTATGGAAGAAATGTAGGGAGCTAAGTTAACTGATATCATAGGTGAAATACTCACTCTAATTGGGCCCTACATTTAGTACTAAACTTCCTGGTAGTCAAGGCAAAAAGCAAAACACAATGGTGTTAATAATAAAAAAAAAAAGATCATTCTAGTTATCAGAAAAGATAAACTGTTTCCTGGAACTGCCTTGTACAAGGAATTATGGTGTCACTCTTAAAAACCTAATGAGTAACATTGTGGGCAATATCCTGTCTGTCCCATTACTAAATCAGCCAAGCTGCTGAAGGACTTCTGATCTGCAGAGCCCCTGCTTTTGATGGTGGATTGGACAGGATCTGCATAAAGAGCCAGTGCTCGGCCACCACTCCCCTGCCCCCTGCCCCCTGCCTTGGCCCCCGCAACACCAGGCAGCTGCAGAAATTGCCCAGTCACATCATCATTCAGTGTTGTCTGATTGGATGTAGGAAAGGCCGACCTCAAACAACTATATTCAATCCAATATGAGGTGGGACTGTTCTTTCTGACAATAATTTGCCTTTGGATGAAGCTCTTTAATAAAACAAATCATGACTCCTGAGTGTAAAAATAAGCCACCACAATAAGCCATGATAACAGTATTGATTTCCTGTTTACTGTGGCAGAAGAGAATTGGAAAATTCATCTCCCAAGTCATAAGTTGCTTGAAGTTAGAGAAGAGCAGCAGCCAGAGGTGACACACAGGGAGGAGGGGTACTGCTGAGGAACAACAGCAGCTCAGAATCAAGGCTGTTTGAATCTGGGTTATGAGTACCTGGGTTATGAGTACCTGGGTTATGAGTAGCTGGGTTATGAGTACCTGGGTTATGAGTACCTTTTGCTATTCTAGTCTCTCTGTTTTTCTCTTCAAAAATGTCTTGAAGCATCTATCATGCAAGATTCTTAATATGAAAAGTGTTTTGAGCCCCAGAAAGCACTATCCAGGGGCTCCTGACTACTCACTGCTGCTGTGACTCCACAGCCCTATGAGGCCCCAGGTGGTTTCCCAGAGTTCACACATAGGCCTTGTCCTCCTCGGGTCCTGGCTGAGGGCACCCAGTGACCCAGTAGACTCTGAATGCTCCTAGAAGCATCTAAAACAATGAGTCAGTTGTTTCCACCCCAGGAGCTGGGATGGATCCCTCAGTGCTGCGACAAGAAGCCCTGACCCTCAGTATTGTGGGGTCAGGGGTGTAGACATGGGGTCTGATACCTCCCTGGAGTGGGAGAGGGATAATATGGTGCCGGCCTGGGGACTAAAGGGCCTGGGATGGGAAGAAGGAAAAAGAAGAACAGGAATGGGCAGAGAGGAGGGGAAATGTCCCAGGGCAGTGAGCTTTGCAACTGGGGCTGCAGACACTACAGAATGGAAAAGGCGGCCCAGCCAGGAGGGCCCAGGATGGAGAAGGGGCTTCAGCCTTGCTTCAGGTGAAAGGTCGCAATCCAGGAATGAGGGGAGCCATAGAAGTAGGTTCACCCAGGGCAGGCTCTCTTCCCCAGGTCACAGAGCCCTGAGTTTGGGTGTACCGAAGAAGAGGGTACGCCTGCCAAGACCAGAGGTGAAAAGGCTAAGAAGGAAACTTGGATCTGACCCCCAGACTTTGCACCCCCTTCTCCCCAAGCAGCAGCCAGCATTTCTCTTTCCCTCCCTTTGAAGAAAATAGAAAAAGAACATTCTTTGATTTTCCTAAAACAAACACTGTGCTGAGTGGAGAGATAAGCTCAGCCTTGAGCTGGCTCAGGCTTCTCCAGGCAAGGGAAGTCACACTTCATATTTCCAGCATGAAAGTCCAAGAAGGGCCGGGCCTCATCCACGAAAGAGAGAAGGAGGAGCTTCCAGCCCCAGTTTTCTGTTCCAGGGAGAGGCCTGCCTGGCTGGGTGGATCTGCTGCAGACAGGGACAGCTGTAGCTATGGCGCATTTCTCTCCAGCCAGGCCTGCGTGTCCAGAGCCAAGAAGATCAACATGGAAAGAGCCAAGTCCCCACAGAAGAGACCTCGGTGGCTGAAGGTCAGGGTGGCTAATGCTGAAGCCTTGAAAAAGTGATCTTGTTGGTAGAGGGACATTTTCCACCAACAATCCCCCCAAGCACCGGAAGATGAGAGGCAGGAAGGAAGGAAAGCTGGGAGCAGTGAAGGATGCCACCCTGGTGCTTCCCTTGCCCATGCCCTTGAGCTCCTAGCTGCTCCTAGCTATGCAGTGTACTTGGGTGGTAATAAGGACAACCAGGCACCTACTGCTTTACACACATTCCCTGGGTTATCTCGCTTAATTCCCTCAGCAAATCTATCAGGCAGGTACTACCATGAACTCTATGTACCGATAAGAAAGCCAAGTGCAGGGAGGAGCGGGAAGCTCCCAAGGTCATGTGAAGTTTAAAAGCGCCAGCCTGAGCTGTGGCCTGTGCCTCAGCCCTCTCACCACAGCTGCCTGGCACCCGCAGCTGGCACACACTGCCCTCCAGGAGTGACTCCTGTCCTTTGGACCTCACCTGAGCTTCCTGGGGTACTCATTTCCACGGATAACGAATGGTCTACCTCCAGCTCAAGCTCATGAAAACCTCTCTTTGATTCCATCCCACAGACCTCTTATTGTAAATCTTTCACCCAACTCCAACACCCCTAAGCACTAACCCTACAAACACAGCCTATTGTTGCATAAGGACAATCTGCTCAAGACAGACCACGTATATAACAGTGATCCCACAAGACTAGAATGGAGGGGAAGTTTTCCTGCCCCTAGTGACATCATAGCTGTCCTAATGTCCCAGTGCAATACATTCGTCATGCACGTGTGGTGATGCTTATGGAAACCAATCTACCATGCTCCCAGGCATTCAAAAGCACAGCACACACAATTATGCGTAGCACAATGTCACTGGCTTCTGTGACTATTACTTTTTAATTATTGTTTTAGCCTGTGCTCCTGCTACTTATTAGAAACAAAAACTTTACTGTAAAACAGTGTGCTGTGCCGTGCCTTCAGCAGCCTCATACATCTGTTTTATCATATCTGTCCATTGCATCATCACTTCCTGTGTTGGATTTAAGCTGGTGTCATTTGCTCACTGAGGCCCTGGGAGCAATGGGCCACACCATAGATTACCGCCACGTAGGCCTGGGTGTATCGCAGGCCCCACTGTCTAGGTTTGTGTAGTGCATTCCGTGATGTTTGGTCAACAGCAACATCGCACGATGGCTTCTTGGAATGTGTGCCCATCACTGGGAGTCCATGACTGCCTATATTCCTCTTTCCTCATCTCTCTCCCTGAAAAAGTCAGTTCCACACAATTTCCCCCAAAGAAAGAGGAAAGAAAGAAAGAAAGAAAACGAGGTATCCCCTATGTCTGTTCCAGGGACCCTTTTTATTTTTTTCTAGTTGGGCTTGCTAAGCCAGTCTCGCAGGAGGTACAGAGGACTCAGACACCAGCAGCAGTAAGCAGGGCCCGGTGCAGCACAGCGAGCTGCTGTGGTTGGGAAGGACACACCCTGACACAAAGACGCAGAACTTGGACCAGCTTGTGAGATCCAGGGGCAGCACTTCAGGGACAGAACATCTCCACTGCGACTGACAAGTAATGGTCACAGTGTAGCTGACCATGCACTGGCTAACTGGAGCCGCAAAGAAACTGTATTTAAGACACAGGAACAAGGTACAGGAGTCGGCAAGAAAGTTTCGGAGATAATCAAACATCAAGACAAGGACCTAAAAACTCTAACTGTCTCAGTGGGAGAGCTCTTGGTCATTAAAATGAATATTGGAGGAGAAATTTGTCAGATTTCACCACTGGTGTTGTTGGCAAACAACACTGGTCATCACATCACAGCCACTGTCGTCTCTCTGTACTATGAGTTCTGCATCTAGAAACTCAACCAAACACAGATCAAAAAGAAAAAAAAAAAATCAGGGAAGAATATTTGCATCTGTACTGAATATATACTGGATCTTTTTGTCTATACAAAAGAAGTAATCTAGTATAGATGACTTAAAGTGTACAGGAGATTTGCATAGGCTCTATGCAAATATTTACCATTTAATACAAAGGACTTGAGCGGTATCTGCAGGGGACCCGGGAACTAATCTCAGATACTGAGTGGTGACTGTATTCCTTTCTGCTTCTGGAGATGTCTGGGATGAGCCAGGCTCTGCGTGACTTGGTAACACTTCCCTTAAGTAATTTTTCCTGAATCTTTATTTCCTGAGCTGTCTAAATGTACTTTCCAAGTAGGTCGTGCCACAAAAGAGGGCAGTAATAGCAACAATCATTGCATGTATTGAAGACTTACCAAGTTCTTAACAGCTCTTTTTTTATTAAATAGTCACAATGCCACTTTGAGTTAGGGCTGTTTTATGGAGGAAGCTCCAGCTTCATATTATTAAGTTACTCTCAGTCTGACTTACTGACAGGTCTAACTACTTTTGTTCCTGTACAGATTATAGCACAGTACCTTTCATATAAGGTAGACTTTCAGTTATTTCTCCAACCTATTGAACAGAATTTCATTAGCAATACTCTGGTCTTAAGAACACCATGCCTCTTTGACCCAACATTGCAAATCAGAGCTTTTTTCCTTTATAACCTTGGTAATAAAAATAACTAAGGTTCATTACTAGGTGCCAAGCACTGTGCTTAATGTATCCACAAAGATATTATTTTCCCTATGACAGATGTGGCTTGAAAGTTTAGAGAAGCCATTACCGAAGGAAATGGCTTGTATATATGAGGTGTGATCAAAGACTATGGTGAATGTGTGGAATTTTTTTTTAATTTATTACAGTAAAGGACACATTGCCATTAATCACACTGAAAATATTCCTGCTCATTTTAAACACTTATCCCATAATCCTTGACACTTTCTGGTGCAGTTCCAGAATTCTTTTGTGTCTGTAGTTGTGCTCTCATGGTGCCTCAACATTCTGAATCCACTCAAAACATTTCCATTTCCTGGTCACTTTTACTTTGAGGAAGAGCCAGAAGCTTCCAGGTCCAGTGGGTAAGGTGGTGAGGGTGCACCATGTTTTGCAAGCCTGCCTCTCCACTGGATATACTGAACAGCCACACCCACCATATTTTTTATCATGATGTATAAAGACACTCGAGAAAAATACCTTCTAGAACTTCTCCCCAAAGTGTCAAGAATGATAGGTAAGTGTGTTTGGAACAAGAGAGGAGTAACTTGAGGGAGGCTAATGGCACTGTGTTTTTTACTATAATAAATTCTTTAAGCTGAAATATTCACCATGTATTTTGATTGCACTTTGTATGTATCTCTGCTCTCTTTCCCTCTACCTATAAAACCACCAGGGGGTTCTCCTCTGATGACTTTATCTAATCCTAAGCACCACACAACTCCACCCTCCGGATGGTGTCGGATACCTCTGGATACCATAGTCAGGTTGAGTTTCAGTACAAGTTTTAGAGGGAATGAACTATCATACACAGCAGCATATATGCTTCCAAGTACTATATATGTTTTATAGTAGTGTTTTTTTCAAAGTGGTATCATACCTTTTATACTGGTCTGCAATTTACTGATTGACAACAATTCTAAGACCTTTCTATAGGAGTGCATATAGTTTCTTACAAGCTGGTTTGTCCTCCAAAATTCATCTGTTAAACCAACCTCCGATAGTGCAGAACATGACTTTATGTGGAGATAAGGTATTTAAAGGGATAATTAATTTAAACTGAGGTCATTAGATTGGCCCTTAATCCAACATGACAAGTGGCCTCATAAAAATAAAAAAATCAGGCACACACAAAGGGAAGACCGTGTGAAGATACAGGGAGAAAGTGGCCATCTCCAAGCCGAGGAAAGAGGCCTCCGAGGAAACCGACTTTGCCGACATGCCTCCAGCCTCCGGAATTATGAGAAACTGGGTTTCCATCCTCCAGAATCTTGAGAAAAACTAATTTCCATTGTTTTATCCTCTCCGCCCCTAGTAGCTGACTCCAGCACATTTCTTTATAACGGCCACAAAGAATTCCCCTTTATAAATGGGCCATCATTGATTTAAATAAGTCCCTTTGGTAGGTGTCTGAAACCCTTCTGTCTCTCACATTCTTGCTCTCATTGTTCTTTTCTTTCTTCCTTTTCAGTTACAAACAATGCTAAAATGAATGTTTCCACAGCTGAGTTCGTGCGTGTTTGTGTTTCTTGTGAATGGGTGTTTCCATAGGTCCAAGTCAGCCAGAAGAAGTGTTCCTACAAAATAAGAAGCTCGGTTTCAAAGTCAATACACACGGCCCGGGAACTTTGAGTTTAGCATGTGTGTTCACCAAGGTGCTTTCCCAGTGCTAAATGGGGATCCTACTCCTCTCTTCTACACTGTCTGTTTCATTTGGGGGATTGTATTTTACTTTTTTGTAAACAGGAAACTGAAAAAAAGGAAACAGAAAACAGTCATTCACATGCTTAACTCCAGAAAATGACTGAACCTTCAGTTCCGGGGACGTCTAGGAGCTTTTCCATCTCTGGTTTCCACACAGCTCTCATCATCCCTCGAGGTCCCTACGGGATCCCATAAACTTGTAGCGCCCGCAGTAGATAACAAAAGCAAAGCAACCCTAGCAGTTGATGTGCTTGTCGTTGCTAAATATGTCACTGCTGTCACTGCTAAATCCCTCCTGGAATGGTTCTGGGTGGAGACAGGCGGTGGTGTGGCGGTGTTGGGGAATTCTCCATAGTTGGTTTCAATGAGTTCAACACATCGATACACAGATGCATTTCTGGCACAAAGCATAATCCTCTCTCCTCTTACCTAAAAAAGTCAGTACCACATAGTTTCAGAATGCTATTCCCTTGTTTAGAAATTGGAATTTCCATGGCTATGGCTCAACATAAAGTCCCAACCTTCTGGGTAGAAATCAAGCTCCCTACAGTCTGGTTCTGCTCCTCTCTCATCCCCCACATCCGTCAGGCACAGGGCCTCAGCTCCCAGACCTCTTCATTCTCACCCTCAAAGAGGCCTCTCTTTCCCTGATTTCAGCTCTTTGTTCAGGTTAGTTATATATATGATCTCACCATTAGATGATAGACTCTTGGAGGGCAGATCCTACATCTCAGTTCCATGCCTCTACAATATAGTGAGAATATAATAAAGATTGAGAAGAAAGAAATAGGACAAACAGAACAGGGAAGGACCCAATGCGAAGTGCCTGACTCAAAATTACTCTTCCAAGTCCCTCCATCCACTGGCTGTCACCCCTTTCTGCTCTTTAGCTTCCATATTTGACCTACACTTTCTTTATCTCAACTCCTCTGCCCTTATTGAACTTTCTGAACTACTCAGGACTATTTATTTATTTTCTAAGAATATGCAGTGTCCTGACCTGGGCTATATGGTCTCTATGACAAGGTGCATGCTTTGGCTTCTTTCTTAACCCCCGAACTCCCAGGACACGCCATCAGGGACAAGCACTGAATGGGCCTGGTAACGCTGGCTGCCACTGACTGCATTTGTCTCTGGTTCCTGAGCGAGAAGTTGAGGCAGAAAGTTAGCTGTTGATAATCTCTAAAGGATAAGAGGCCCCAGAAACATTCTTGCTATTTTTAACCCTAAATTCTACCAGGAATGTTATCACTTGGCAACTTTTCTAAAAGTCACTTTTCTCACCTGCAAAATGGGGGCAAAAACAGAACTTCCTTTATCGAGTTGCTACGAAGGCAAACCACATGCAGCATATAAAATCTCGTCACCTGTAAACGCATATAGCATGTACAACATATGGATGTAGAAAATCCTCTGTGAGCAGCAGCAACAGCTTTATTAGTACCCTGCCTTTCAAAAGTCCAGATTTTTCTCCAAGGCCCAAGACAAAGAGAACGCAGTGATGAGACCTACCCACTGGGCGGCAGTGCAGAGTTCGAAGTGGGTTTTGTGTGCTAGGTGTGAGCATAATAAATCAGTACAGGGAAGAAACAGAAATATTTAAGTATAATTTTCCCGTTCACCGACATCTAAAAGTACTTTTTCAATTAGAAGGAACTAAAAAAATTCCGGAGGCACTAGCAATCCTATATACTGGAATTCCTCAACTATTTACACTCCTTCAGAGGGCTATCTACCGATGAAAGAGCAGACAGACTTGCCTTGGGCAAGAAACTCTCAAATAGGAGTGGAGAAACATGGAAATTCCAAAGTATAAAACCAAAGACACATCTCCTTTTGTTTCAGAAGAAGCAGCAAACAAAAGCTTTTGAAAATACCCTTGCTGCTGAGATTTTTCAATGTATGGAATCAATGAGTCTTTACACTTGGAAGACAGCAACTGTGTAATTAACAATCAAATCCAATGACTCATGTAACCAGTGAGGAAATGGACCCCAGAAAAGACAAACCAAGGTCATTGGGCTCAGTGATTGCAGAGCCGAGCTGGGAGCCCAGAGGAGTGGCTGTTCAGGCCACATACGGCCACGTCTAAGTAAATGGCTTTTGAAGAAATAAGAACAAACTGGCTTCCCAAGATGCAATGGGCCCTTGGGAGTTAGAAGAAACTTTTCCATTCAGCAATTAGGTATTTATCTAATGATCTTGAAAGTGATTTATATGTGTCAAACTTTCCCAGGATGGTGGGCACAAAAAGATCGGTAGCCTAAACCTTGGAAAATCCCCATTTCGGATGGAGGCTGGGCCGCAAGATTTAGCCAAGTTGCTTCAGCCAAGTTTTCCGGCACAGACAGACAGACAGACAGACAGGACTTCTATTTCCGAAGATGTTCATTTTCCTCAGCCTGACTCCAATTCACTCGCTCATCCAGCCCAGAGTGTGTTACACATTAAAGCCCCAGGAATCCTTATGGGTAACACATGTTGCTGAAACATGCAGAGCCATAATATCCCATAACCCAGTGGTATTTTCCCTAGAGTTAACACAACTCAGTTAACATATGTTTCTGCTATTCCCAACCTGAGATACAAGTATTGAAATGTATTATGCACAATATATGGTTAAATGAAAGATACAGGGGGTATATTAAAAAAATAAATCTGTTTATATGACCTATGTTGAAAGACATTTGAAATACCATCCAGTTGCCTTCACACTAATGTATGTAAAACATCTCTGTCACTCCCTCTGATCTCTCTATCCCCTTTCCTTTCAAACTCCCATGACTTCTTGCATGTTGCTTGGTGCCAAGATAACCACAGAATGTGAAGATTAGAGGCAGGGGAGGTGCAATGCCAGGAACTAAGCGGTGAGTAAAGAGGTGTGGTAGGAAGTGAGGAACGACAGGAGAAAAGAATCAGTCAATGTCTCCCTCCAAATCCTGACAGTGCTACATTTTAGAAATTTAACCTCAAGAGGAAATCAAGTGCATCAACGTTTCCCTCCCTCTGCTGCACAGTCATCTCGATCTGTCAAGGAACTGCCTAGCTTTACACTTCTTTTGTGAAACAAGGAAGTCGTCAAGACGGAAAACATCAATTCACAGTTTCCTCTGGCACTTCTTTTATTGTCAGACCCCGGACACAGCTCATGCTCAAGACCAGCTCACGCCACTCCGATACTTTTCAAGGACTGATGTCATCCACTCTTACCCACTCACACTGCCCTAGTACAGGCTCTTGTGGTTTTAAATCCAGATTATTATAGGAGCCTTTTACTTGATCTTTCTACAACAATCATTTCCTATCCCAAA
>RJWT010045637.1:0-11592 GCA_004365215.1 Cuniculus paca
AGCAGAGCCCTAGAGCCTGAAAAAGAACCTGTGAGAGATCCCTGAGGGCTAAATGGCACCAATAAATGACACCACAGAAGAGATTCTGACTCCATCAGAGTCAGCCAAGTAGTCCAAAGAAAGCGTGAGCTGCCACTCCGCCCACTGAACTCCCTGTTCGCCAAAGTATTTAAGAGATGCTGAGTGATACTCTGGCAGTAATCAAGCACCAAATGGGAGCAGGGCTACAATACAATAATCAACAACCTGAGGACACAGTCCCAGCTTTAGCCCATTTTGCTCTAAGGAACCGGAGGCACAGAGAGGCTAAGAAACTGCCCAAGGCCACCTAGGCTCATTTCGGGCTGACCCAACTGCAGAGCCCTCATGTGTGTCTGTCCTTGCCACTCACTGTGTGCAGCAGCCCCACCATAGGCAGGAAGGGCTCAGAATCTACCAGAAGATCCCATCTTCCCAGTGAACCAATGTCATGGTTTGAATGTCCACACTAGAGCTCATATTGACAAGTCATGCACCCCCACACTGCAACTGCGAGGTAACAGGAGGGAAGAAACTTTATTTGACTATGGTATTTGGCAGTGGGACATTTGGGAAGTGAGGTTAACTGAAGCCATAATCGAGTAGAACTGGTGTAATGAGAAGAGAGACCTGACCTAGAATGTTCGATCCCTCTCACCACGTGCTACCTGGCACCATCTTCAGACTCTGCCAAGCCCCCACCAGCAAGAAGGACCTTACCGGATGCAGCCAGTGATCTTGAATTTCCCAGACCCTTTAGAGCTGTGAGCTGGATAGACCTTTTTTTCTTACAAATGACTCAGTTTGCAGTATTCAGTTATAGCAACAGAAAACAGTCTAAGACTTCCTGAATCCTACTAGAAGACCTTTGCTGCCCAGAGACCTGGCACTAATTGCTCTCCTCATTCTCCCTCCAAGCCTCTGGCTGAATTGGCCTGGCCGGGACAAGAGCAAAGTGCTGCACCTGCCTCCTCCCGCATGCTCCAGGGACGCTACCCTGCTACACCGTGGCTGCAGACAGCAAGCCCCTTAAGGCTGCCAGCTCCCGGCCCAGCTACATGGCTGTCAAGTGAGTCTTAGGGAAGCTGTGACAGGTGATGGCTGCCTACCTAGGAACAGCACCTCTCAGCAAACTGACAGGTAATTGGCCCCTAAATCCCCGTGAGATGCGGGGAGGATGAGGAAAAATTACGGCTGTGGAACTGAGTCTTAAAAATTATATCACCTTTGCTGACAGCGTAATTACTCCTTTTTCTCAAGATTTAGTGCAGATCTCCAATCCTGAAACAGTTGAGGGATATTTTAAGGGCTCTTCCATCTCTGTTTTTCCTTTCCCCTTGGTCTGCAGAGGTTGAATTTCAGGCATTCTCCAGCTTTCCTGCCCCTCCTAGGAGACAAAATGTCCCTAGGGTGACAATGGGAAAGGCTACCCAGTGTAGGGAGGGCCAATGAAGACCACAAGGAAGGGACCTTGACCTAGAACTCCCTGTGTCCAGGCTGTCCAGGGCAGCCCAATAGTCCCAGACAAGCCCCTGGCCACCTGTTTGAATGTGCAGAGAGGTGTCGCAGCTTCCCCTGCACATGCCCCATTGTCCACGCAGTGCCCCGTGCTGTCATGCAGTGACTGCCTGCAGGGGATGCTAGCCTCATGTCCAGAAGCTGAACTTTGGCAGGGCGCAAGTACCAGAGCTGGGGGTTATCCCATTCCCCAGGAGAAGCCTTTGCCCAAGGGGAAATGGAGTTCCAGGAGAGACCCCATTCCTGAGGGATGGTCCAGAGCCTCTCAGAGGAACTCTGCAGGAGGAGTCTCGGAAGCCTACCATGGTCTCCTGCTCACTAATGTGCCCTCTGGTTGCTC
This sequence comes from Cuniculus paca, assembly GCA_004365215.1. Lineage (NCBI taxonomy): Eukaryota > Metazoa > Chordata > Mammalia > Rodentia > Cuniculidae > Cuniculus > Cuniculus paca. Next base: position 1,877 of record RJWT010045637.1, read on the forward strand.
TTCTTCAGGCCTTGACACACCCTCCCTCCCACATGAGATGGGTCCCCAAACACCTGCGCCCAATTCTATCCACAACTAGGTCCTTGTCACAGGGTCAGCTTTGGGGAAAAACCCCAAATTGAGGACACTCCCCTATGGCCTGGCCTGAGTCTGTGTGGACTCTGGTTGGTTTGAATATGCCACACTCTGGAGGAAGGCAGATGGTTTGGAAGAGGCAGTGCCTCTTCTCCACGGAGTCTATCTCCCCATCATCACTTCTACTGATTTTGGGGGACCTCGTGTGAAGTTCCCTTTGCTGGAAAGGCTGAGTCACCTTACATTTCCCTATGCTCTGTAAGTGTTGATGGGGTTCAGGGCCCTAGGGCTAGAAGCACCCATCCTGGTTCAGAGTCAAGAAGGATCTGGACTCAGAACTCTGGGATCTTTCTTTAAATGTTGTCAAGATGGTGCTCAGAGAGGTGAAGGCAGAGCATGCCAGACCTGCACCAGCAAGGAATCAGACCTCTGCTGCTGCTGAAAAGGCCACGCAATGACCACAGAGTCCACAGTCAACAACAAAGTAAGGGAGATGAAGAAGTGTGCTCGGGCCAGCAGGCTCAAGCCAGTTCAAGAAGGCATTTTTGGCAACTCTGAAGTACCAAGCATTGCACTTGACTTATGCCAGACTCCACTGTTTATAGAAAGTCCACAAAGGCAGAGGGAGGATCCAGATGGAATAGATGTTTCCCAAGACAGCCAGATCTGTGTGGCCAAACAGAATCTCTTTGGATATGCTCATCTTGGAAACTCCAACAAGTCCCCGGTGAGGCTGGGTAGAGTAAGCAGGACACCTTGCTTTCCAGCCTCAGTGCCTCTCCCCCACTTCTCATGTATCTCACCATCGCATCACCCCTCCCCCACCACCATCACCCTCAATAGCACAGCCGTAACCTGGCACTTTAACGGTCTGTCCTCGGCAGGAGAATAAGAAAAACTAACATATATTAAGGACATACTGTTTGCCCAACACTGAGTGTTTTGCACTGATTAACTTCCTCAGCCCTGAAAGCAGCCCTCGCAGTTGATAGCTAACCGCAGTTTAAGAATAAGTTCATGGAAAGCGACATGGCCTCACTCTCTGCCCCTGCGGATCTCAGCTTAGATCTTGGCTGTTTTTCTCTAAGAAGATATGATAGTTACTTTTACCTGCATTTGATGGGGCCATGGAGCACCCAGATATTTGCCCACACATTATTCTGGGGATACCTCTGCAGATGTTTCTGGGTAAGATTAGCACTGGAGTGAGTAGACTGAATAAAACAGATTGTCCTCCCTAACATGGGTGGGCCTCGTCTAACCAGCTGAAAGGCTGAATGGAAGGAAATGCTGAGTAGGAGGTGGGATGTTAGTCCTGTGCAGCTTTGGACTTCGATGGAGATGTGGGCTCTTGGGGGCCTGAGCTTCAGGCTCTTAGGGGAAAACATGCATCCTGGGCTTTCCTGGTTCTCAGGCTTCCAATCCTTATTGGAACTGCACTTTGGGCTTGCCTGGGTTCTAGTTTCTGGCTTGCCAACTGTAGATCTTGGAACTTCTCAGTTCTGTAAAGATGTGAGCTAACCCCTTGTAATAAATGTATTTCCACATATGCACACACACACACACACACACACACACACACACTACCTCCTGTTGGTTCTGCTTCTCTAAAGAAGGCAGGTGGTAGCCTTTGCTTTGGGTTTTCCCATTGTCCCAGTGAATATCAATGGCCGTGCCTTGGAAGGATGTGGCAGGAAAGAGCAGTGAGTCTGTCCATCTGGGGTCTTATCAATCAGCACAGGCAACAACCAATGAGAACTGGCCCTGGACCAGAGCACCAAGCAGGTTAGCCTTGGGCCAGCCCCCCAGCCCAGTAGCAGTAATGGAACACAGAGGCAGCACATGCTGGGGCTTACAGAATCCAGCTCCTCCCTGTTTGGAAAATGGCCCCGTTTCCCAAACTTTGCTGACTTTGCTTTGCTGACTTTCTTTGCTGTGACCAGACTAGGCAACCAGGTGTGCCCATCCTGGACCTTTTGTGTACATGTGGTCACACAGAGGCCAGGTCAACAGGGAACCTGTGCTCATGGTGGTGGCAGCAGCCTCCACTCAGTTCCCAAGGGACAGCAGTGTCACAGTGGTTACAGAAGCACCCCATACCCAAAGCTTCCTGTCCTCTATGAGGGCCCTTGCAGAACAGTCCCAATGTGACTTTGTCTGTAGTTCTTGTCATGAAGCCTAGTCCTCCCAGAACTCTACAACAGCCCAATATCCTTTCACCAAAGTTCTGTGCTGCTCGAATCAGCCAGAATCAGTTTCTATTGCTTGTGTCTAGAACCCAAGCTGAGATAACCATCTGTAGGTCAAGAACTGAACAATCTACCCAGGTTATGTCCTTCAGCTCCACCGTAGGCTTTCAGGAAAGTCTTAGCATTGCTGAAAAACAGGCTCAGAGAGGTTGAATAGTTTTTCCCAGGTCACAGAGCTTTTGCTAGATCTAGGATTCTAATCGAAGTGACTTCGAAGACAATGTATTCTCAGCCTCTGTGATCCCTTGTTCTGCCTGGATTCTTTCTTCGCTGCGTTAATTATACCCATCAGCAAGGAAATGGAGAAAAAAAATTCACTATGCAGGGATGGGCCTAGGAGGCAAATTGGTTCTGAGCTGGATGCTTTTCTCCAAGTCTTCAATGAGGTGTCGGCAGCTCTTTAACTCCAGCGGCGGTGCAAACACAGCTCTAATATATATTCACAAGCTGGAGATGAAAAGCCACACAATGCCCAGCCATTAATCCTGACTTGGGCATTCGATGCAGTATGTGATGATCTGCCTAATGCAGAGGCACATTAGTGCTGGGGAACTGGGAGTGTACCCACACCTACAGCTGGGAGCATATACCCTGGGCTCTGCCACCACACTTTTCCATCTACCCCCATACCCTAATGGCCACATTGGTATTTTGTGGCTGCTTCAGGGCTGGTGACAGATAAATGAATGAGTTGGCCCTGAGCTATATAAGAAGTGCACTCCATGAGAGACAGAACTTAAGGAATTTAAGCAAACAGCCCCCCTGAGCCTCCCTCTCGCACCCTAGGTATACGCCTGGAAAGCTGCTTTCTTGACAAGGGTGAGTGGAGATGGTCATTTTTCTGGCATTGATCCGTGGGTTTTTCATTTGCAAGGAGTGGCCTGGAGTGAGGAGGGTGCAAGATGAATCTGGAAGCCCCACCACACGCTCACACAGCCAGAGAGGCCTGGAGCCAGCCAGGCTTCAGAAGCGTGGAGCGCAGCTGCAGAGCTCTGCTTGGGAGCTCTCACAGCCAGGGAAGGGCAGCTGGGCACCAGGTCTGTTTGTTAGTTTTATAGATCACTGTGGCCCCGGAGAAACTCAGACGCTGGAAGGTGGAGTTGGGTGTCCAACCCCACATGCTGGGGCTGAAGCCGCAGGATGAGTTTAGGGCTCCCAGAACTTGGCATGCTTGGCACAAGTTTGCAGGTTGGGGCTGCCTCTTGGCTCACCTCCTTTCTGTCTTTCCTTCCTACCAGTCTTTGTCCCCTCCACACTCGGGGTTCCTCACCAATCACATCACCCAGCCCCTCATCTTGGACCTCTGATCCTCCTCACTGGAGGCAGTCTGCAGCTTACTATTACCTTCCAGCAGATGCCTTCCTTCAGCACGGGGACGCCACCCAGAGGGCACTGCACTCTCGCGGGCAGCGGAGGTCAGTTCTCAGGATTCAGCTGCACCCAGCACTGCCTAAACACACCCTACAACTGCCTGGCTTCCTCCTGGCAGCTGAACAATGCAGCGGGAGCTTTTGGAATCCAGCCAGAGTATGCATTTGGCCTCTGCTACTTTGCCTGGGTGAACCCTGGACAGATCACAAACTCTGAACCTCCACTCTGTGTGTTGCAGTGAGTGGCACCCATCTTACAGGCTCATAATGAAACTAAATGAAATGCTGTCCAGGGGAGAGGCATTTTCCCAACACATACTCACAGCTGCTCTCTCCCCTGTCCCATGAGGTCCTTTGGTTTCTGAATGCCTTGATGGGTCAGGAGACATAGAGATGGGCCTGACGTTAGGGTGACTGCCTGGGACAGCTGGACCTTTTGCACCATACAGGAAAATTACAGCTTGGGGGTTGGAGGGGAAGCAGGAGATGGGAATGTGAATAAAAAAGGAGGTGGCAAGATGAACAGGAAGGTGAGGGCCCTACTGGGTACGGAGTGACCCATGAACAATGGTGCTCCTGTGTTGGTCAAAGGACTTGATGACCAAGGAATTGCAGACTCTCTCCATTTCCCTGCAAAACCCCAAAGGCATCAAAAGTTGGAAGCAGCACCGCAGGTATTCTTCCTTTCATTTGTAGGAATCAAGAAGGGATTTGACTGCTGCGTGGCCCAGGACACAGACAGCATGTTTGGGCCGAGGGGTGGTATTCAGTATAGAAATGAAGTCAAATCCCTGCAAGCAGGATTCCAGAGCCAGAGGGACATGGACATGGTTTTCCTTGGGTGTGAAAGGGACCCAGGTCATTTTCTTTAGGTTCCAAGGGACAAGAAGGATCCATGTGGCATTGGATCATTTGTGACTCCATCTGTCTCTGGCCCAGATGTTTATTTCCTCCCCTTTCTACTCTGAAAGCAAGAAAGTCCCAGGCAGAGTCCTGGAGTCCTTCTGGTAAGACCCTCTCTGCAGGCTGGGAGGAGCAGGCTGGGGGCTGACCCCTAGGGCCATGTCTTCTGAAGACCCCCTGCTGGACTCCAGATCCCAGGCCCATGTGTGCCCTCCAGGTGAGAGCCATGAGTGCAAGTCCAGAGAGCAGGCAGCAGAGGCAGCACAGGCCTGTTCAGGCTCCAGCTGTCACGGGGTGACACTACCGATCACACAGCCACTGCCAAACAAGAATTGATAAGTCATCAGTTAAACTCATTGAATGACTCACAGCTGGGCTCTGATCAGCAAGGGAGACAACCTGAGGACTGGTGCAAACCCCTCCAGTCTAAAGAGCATCCTTGGAAGTGGGGGGACCCTTCTCTTCACCACCACTTCACTCACTCCAAGACATGCTGCCCCAGGCCTCCTTTTCTTCCCCTCAAGGGTTTTCTGCAATTTCCATCATGTATGCCTTGGATTACTTGAACAGGTATGGATAAGCCCTCTTAAGCCTCAGTTTTCTTGGCTGTAGAATAGGGACAATAAACTGGGTGTGGTGGTGCATACTTATAATCCTAGCACTCTGGGTGGCTGAGACAGGATGATCTTGAGTTTGAGCCCAGCCTGACAAACTTAGTGACATAGTGGAACCCTATTTTAAAATAAAAATAATAAAAGGGCTGTGGATGTAGCTCAATGCAAAGATCCTGGGCTCAATTCCCAACACTGCCCAAAAAAAAAAAAAAAAAGAAAAAGAAAAAGATAACACTGCTGCTCCCTATATCCATGGAGAGAACTGAATGGATTCATTCATAAAAAGTGTATGGAGTGTTACCAGACCCAGAGTAAGAGCTTAACAGCTTTAGGGGCTAGGAGTCATCCCAACTGACCCCTTTGAACTCACTGCTGTGCAGACAAGGCCAGGCTGCTGCTCTTGGGGAGGGGAGAAAACACATTGCTGTTAGTCTTTGTGCCACCTCTGATTTTCTGTGGGCACAGGCTGTGAACTCAGTTTAGCTTCCCAGCCTGTATCTTGGTAGCATTGGGACCACAAGCATGATGAGCGCATAAAAAAGCTTTGCATTCTTCAGGAGAACAAAGGGGGATTGAAGTCAGCTTTCCAATGTTTACCCTCCAGGAAGGAATCAGTGCACCGGAAACTTCTGGAGAGGAGCTCAGCATCATATTGCAGCCTCCGGGTCTGTGAAGGACACTTCGTTTTGCCCTCCACATGAATGTATTCTTCCAGTCTTTTCCAGACTTTAAAAGACTTCCTTCAGAGTTCTTCAGGGTTTTGGTTGCAAGCAACAGAAGCATTCGCTAAGGGAATACTCTGGAAGAATACTGTGGCACACAGCATTGATAAAAGGATAAAAAGAAAATTTAGAAAGTTGGGAGCAAGGTTCTGGAAGTTGGACAGTAGTATCTGTGTCATTGTGACATTTCTTGCTCCATAGCCACTAGACATAGTTACTGTCCCCATAGGCCACTGTAAAGAATTCTAAACCATCCCTGTGTCTCTTGGCTACTCATACCAAAGTCAGAGCTAGAATGTTTGATTGGCCAGACCTGGTCACCTGACTAGACTCTGGCTATCAGGATTGGCCATACTGAATCACCTGATGAAACTTTGGCTTTTATGATTGGCCAAGTTGAGTCACATGACTGGGCTCTCTGACTGTTGAAAGCCATCACCTCAGGTCACATGACTGGCCCTGGTCATCAGGATAAGAAGTGGTCCTTTCTTTGGGCTGAGGAGTGGACTGAGGGGAGCTGTGCCTTCTCTGCTCACAATGAAAGCAGATGTATAAAAGTCTGCTCCTCATCCCTGAAGCTTTCCCTATTACTTCCTGCCAAGTTCCTTGCTCGTCTTGAATGGGACGATGCCACATTAACACCTTGTCCACGTCCTTTCCTTAGGGCAGATGAATGGGCAGCCTCCCTTGCGGAGGAAGGATGGCAAGGATGAGCTCTATTACAAAGCAATATTCTGAAGGAGACGAGAGCCATTTGGACAGGAAGATGGAACTGGAGAATTTGGCTTGTCTCCCTGCACTGGGGGCAAGATTGATCTTATTCATAAATATTCTCGGTCGTCTTGAGCTCCAAAGCAAGCTGCAAATGGCTGCTAATGAGTCCCCCTGACCTTCTTTGCACCTAGCAGCAGTGCCATTGTCACCCCACCTGGCCTCTGCCCCTTTCTTCCCTACTTCAGCAACTTCATATATTTAAGGAATAGAGTGAACCTAAGAGCAAAGGCCAAAAACCCTGAACTCGCGGGGACTTCACCACCTCAGACCTTCCCTGGCCCTTTAACCGGCCTGTCGCTTTCTCTGTCCCTCTCAGGTCTATGCTGCCAGCCTTCCTCTGCAGCCAGGCAGCATCCTTGTGCCCCCATGTTGTGTTTTCCTGGGTAGCCTTGACCTCCTAACTCTTTCCCCATACTCCAAGCCCATCACATTTATCCATCCCTCACTGACTGATGAGAATAATTGGTCCCTATGCTCCAAGGACCCACTCCACATGGGTCTGTAGACAATGGATTTCAAATTGATTTAAAGCCTGTGTCATGCTGGCTTAAAGAAAAATCCTCACCGAAATTAGCCCGTTTAACATCTGGGGGGATGTTGAGCCAAACCCACACTGAATAATCACAAAGAAGGTGCTGCTTCTCCAGGAGGACAGAAGGAAAGCAGAGGTACTGAGAATGTGGGTATGCCACCCCCAAAGAAGAATGCAAGTGTGAATTTCTCAAGGACACCAGGACATTATTCCAGTTGGCCCTCAAGGTCACCTCTCTCAAGATGTGGTGAAACTGGCTCAACTGATACTCACTTGTTCATTGGCTCGAGCCTTCATCCATTGTGCCAGATGAGTGCCCAGCGTGGGGTTTAGTCCTGGCCCTGGTTGTCTGTTGCCTGGGTTTTTTAGCTGCTGCCTGATCTTCCTGTGTCCAGCATCTTTTTCTTCCAAACTGCACAGCCACCAGGGCCATCTTCCCCTAACCCAAAGTCAAACAAATTATCCTCCAAAGAAAGTTCTGTAATGTCACCCATATCCTCTACCAGCTACAAGTTATCACTCTAAAATGACAAGGCAAGAAAAGCTTTTCTCTTCTTGGAGCTACTGAGGTCTCCAGCCCATTTCCTGAACCTCAGCTCTGGGACACAGTGATTTGACACACTAAAGTCCACAGATCCACATACACTGCCCCTCTGCCTAAAAACCCCAATCATTCCAGAGCTGATGGGAAATTCACTTCCCTCCCAGGATCTTGCCAGTCATCACCATTTCTGTGTGTCCTCTTCAGAAGGATTAGTCATTCTTCCCACATGGGTATCTGATGCATGCAGAATTGGTGGCTGTTATCTGTATCCAAAGCATCCCTTAACAACTGAGGTAGAGAAAGGGAAGGCCCAGCCCTGATACAGGTCCCAGCTATAGCCAGTGCTAGTATGTGCAGTATTTATTGGGCCCTAAGCAGTAAGGGTTGGCCTTACTCATGTTCCACCCAAGGCAGTCACTGCTAGTGGCCAATTGGCCCTTTCCTTGCACTTTCTTCCAAGTAGTCCACATGAGTGTCACTTTTATTGGTTGGTCACTGTATTAGCTTCTCATTGCTGAAACACAACACTCAGCACCCACAATTTCAAGGAAGAGAGGTTCAGTCCATGATTGGCTGGCTCCAAGTTAGGGCCTAGTAAAAGGATGCTGCTCACCTCACTGTGGCCAGGAAGCAGAGATAAAAAGGAAGAGCCAGCCTCAGAACTGCCTCTAACAAGTCCCCCAGGTATTTCTTCCGAGGCAGGTCCCTAGTGACCTGTCTCCATCCCCCTCCTAACAGCACTTTCTTCCACGAGCTCCTCAATGGAGTAATCCACTGGTGAGTGCAGCTCGTCCCCACGAAGCCTCACACAGTCATAGGTGGGGCTTTTGCAGAGGTGACTGAATTTAGTGTGCGATTGACTCATGGTGCAAGGTTAGGATTAAGGGTGCTAGGATTAAGCATGGGTACTTACTAAATCAGTCCACTGATTGGTTTGGCATCACCCTAATCCCAGTAGCTTGGATATAATACAAGGGACAGAAAGAGGCTTATCTTGTCTTGTCCCCCTTGCTTGCTTGCTTTGCTACCTTTTGCCCAACACAAACTGTTTCTCCTCTATGATGCCTGCCTGCCACGCTACCCTGCCTTGGACCCAGCAGATTATGAAGTGAAACCCCTACAAGCTGTGAACCAAATAAACCTTTCCTCCCTTAATTTGTGGGTGTCACGTATTTTGTCTCAGCAATGAGAAAAGTAACTAAGAATCACTGCATGATTCGATATCTTCCCAAAAATCCCACATCTGAACACAGGAGACTTTTGGGGGGGTCATCTAGATCTAACCCATAACAGTCACCAATGATTATCTGAGTGCTTATTTGGAGTGGGGACTTTCTTAGGCATCTTAGTTCCAGCACTTTACTCAATGCAGATACTGAACATTGTCACCTGGCAACTTGTTACAAATATACATATTTAAAGGGGACCCCACACCTACTGAGAATGAGTCCTGGGTGGGGGGGCAACCATGTGGTTAAGCAAGCCCTTCAGGAGTTGCTAACCACTCAAACACAAAACCATCCTAAAGAAATTATAGACCCAGCTTTCTGGACAGGACACTGAGGCTTAGCCAGGTAACTCATCTAGGATCCCACAAAGAGGCCACATCTTGGCTGAAAAATAGTCCCCCAAAAGATATCCCCCTTAAATCCCTTGGACTTATAACTGTGACCTTATTTGGAAACATTGTCTTTCTAGATACCATTAAGGATTTTGAAATTGATTATTCTGGATTATCTAAATGTATCCTAAAGAGCAACACAAATGTCCTAATTAAAAAAAAAGATAAAGGAGCTTTGACACCCACAGAGAAGAGGGGGGCCACATGATCATGGGACAGGGATCACAGTAGTGATGCAAGATGCAAGGAGGGATACTTCTCTAGAGCCTCCCACAGGAAGGCAGCCCTGTTGAGACCATGATTTCACACTTC
>RJWT010045638.1:0-11585 GCA_004365215.1 Cuniculus paca
CAAAACATTACAAAATCAACAATAGTTACCATAATGCCTTTTGATGTCTTCAAAATAGCTGCAGATAACTTCGGACACAGTAAAAATCAAACAGAACAGAATTGTTAAAGCAGAAATGATAGGAAAACAATGATGGAGGACTATATTTTTTAGAAGTTTGGTTTTAAAAGAAATGAGGGGGATTCTGTCATAATTAGTGAGGAGTTGCAGAGCCTGGAAACCCGTGCGTGGGTGTGTTCAGTGAGTAATACGTACACTCTTCATCTGAATGAAAAAAGATGGGTAAAGAAATGAAGTTGAAGATACTGATTATGCCAATTAGCAGTTTATTGCCTCTGACTTCCAAATACTCTATTCATTATCTGCTCTGTGGTACTGGAACTGAATCCTGTAAATATTTACCACTTGGCTCAGTGGTAAACTTTGTCAGTAGAGGGCACTGAAGGGACACAGAAGGGAAAGAGCTTTTCCAGTACACTCCTCTTGGCAGGCTCCTGCAGCTGACAGCACCAGCAGCGTGTTGTGGCCAGCCACACACATGGTGGCCAGCAGCACACGGTCCTTCCTATGGAGCATGGTTTCCCAAGTGCATGATCCTTGCTGGCATTTTTCTAGCAATCTCGGCAGGGCAATGTCTCAAGGATGTCCTTTGGAACCCCAGATGGTTTCCTGAACAATGTGTGGTTTTGCAGAACAGAAGTGCCATGTAGATGGCATCCTTAGATACTGTTGTCACATGTCAGTGACACTTGCCATCCAGTAGGTCAAGGCTGTACCTTTCCAGGATAGAGTAGATATTAGCCTAGGGAGTAGGGAGTCTCCCACATTTATTTCTTGGATGTGCCATCTCAACCCTGGAGGTAGAGCTGCTCCCTTCCTTGTGAATTTAGTGTGTGTGTGTGTGTGTGTGTGGTACTGGGGGTTGAACCCAGGGCCTTGAATACACCAGGCAAGAGTTCTATCACTGAGCTACATTCCTAATCCTTTTTATTGTTTTTAATTTTTTGAAACAGGTCTTGCCAAATTGCCCAGGCTGACTTTGAACTTGTGATCCCACTGCCTCAGGGTAGCCAGGACTACAGGCATGTATCACTCTGTCTGGCTGGTATTTGTATATTTTCTAGAGTCCTTCTATCTTAGTTATTTCTTCATCATTGGGACAAATACCTTACACCTGTGACTTGAAGGAGGCGAGGTTTATTTTGGCTCACCTGTTACACTCTGTGGTCAACTGGCTCCAAGGCAGAAACAAATGGCATGGCAGAACAACTTGGGTGGAAAAAAGCTGCTCACATCCTGGCAGTTAGGAAGCAAAGAGAGAAGTGACAAGCTGGGAAGAGAAATATATCCTTCAAGGTCATGCTTGCAGTGATACACCTCTTCTGATCAGTCCCCACTTTCGAATAGCATGTTAGCTGTATCATCCCCATAATTCAGTCACTTTCCAAAAGCCCCACTTATGAATGAATGAGGCCTTTGGAGGACATTCTTGATCTAAACCAAACACCTTCCTTTCCCATTAGATGAAAATACTATAATTCTTTATCTTATTAATTCTCCATTCAAATTAGGGTGTGGCTTCTGTCTTCCAAGAGGAACATGCATGATAGGACAGTAAAAGAAAGGAGCAGAAATTCAGAGATGTGGAGGACACAGGGAGAGGAATATCTTTGAGCTCAGAGACCAGAAGGACAGGTGTTGGATAATGTGACTGTGCTTATGAATGAAGGGGATGGGAAATTGAGGGATTTCTTGGCTTTGGTTTTTCTCAGTGAAGTAGAAGAACAGGCTATTGAGGGATTGAGGAGAATCAGGCAGATTTGTAAATCCTTCATGAAACTAACAAAAGATGACATTGTGCTAAAGTATGGTTTTCCCTTCCAGGACTTAGAAGTCCAGGCTTCAGATCAGGGCAGGCAGTTGTACTGATTCAGGTGGCAGGGCTTCTCAGGATTTGTGAGTGGAAGGAAAAAGGAGCAAGGAAATTGAGGGGGCTGGTTAGAAATCATTCGAGTTCTTGACGAGAGACTAACTTGGGAAGGACTCCAGTCTGAGAGTTGAGGAGAGAGAAAAGATAAACCACGAGGCAGCGAAGGGGTTAAAGTGCTGGAACTCAGTGAGGTCAGGAGTGGTGACATGGGAGGAAGAGAACAGATTTGAAAGGACTGTAGTCCAAGTGGGGGATGAAGTGTAATTTTCGAGAAGTGGTGCCTTCTTTGTAATGGTCCCATGGTGGCCTTGAAAAGGGGAGCTGGAAGGACAGTAGGTTATTTAAAGTGATCAGGATGTTAGGGGGAGGCTAGGGTGTCAGATGGATTGGCTTCAGCAAGTTGTCTCTGGAAGATGGTAGCAGTTAGTGTGCAGAGGTGAAGAGGGAGAATTCTCAGCCAGTGTGGGTGGGGGTCATTGATGGCAAGAACAGGCAGAGGGTATGCAACGCACCATTCCGAACAAGGAGGGCTTGAAATGAAGCTGGAAGAGTAATCGTGCAGAACTGGCAGGGGGAAGCTGCGAGGCTGCTGACCCCAAGCACTCCCTTGGCGGAAAAATAGAACCCATGTGGGAGGAAGGACAACCTCCACTTAAGAGGGCTGCAAAGAAACCAGCATCCCTGGGATGAGGCCAGGATTTAGTTGTGCTAAGGAGGAGGATATAGTGAAAATTCTTGAAGGGTGTTGTGAATGTGGAAGAATTTGCTTTTACCAGAATGAGGTTACCAAGGACACAGGGAAAATATTCAGAGAGAAAATGAACAGAAAATTAGATAGGAGAAAGGTGGTAGGTGGCCCAACAAAGGAATTCAAAGTACAAACAATGAGTTTCCATCCATATATAACATCATCAGGCACACAGTAGGTGCTTAGTGTATCTGAGTGAATAAATGAGTAAGTATCCTGTTTCTGTGGCTGCTTACTTTGATTTTCTGGAACTTCATTTCTTAATCAGTTTACTGGAGATGCTGCTGTTTTTAATCCCTTTAGTTTTGAAATTTAGAGCAGTTTCCAAAGTCCCAATTCCTTCCATCTGGCAGAGTGGGTGTCTTGTTATTCTATCCCATTTCACCATAGTTGGGTAGGGAAAGGCTGGGCTGAATTTCCCTTTGGTTACAACTTGGGAGAAACTGAAGTTCAGAAAGAACAAAGAGTCGATTCAGTATCGTAGATTAAAATTTATAGAGAAACTAGGAAAGTGGGTGCTTCCTCCAATTTCAGGTTAGGCCACCAGCCAGCACTATGTCCCTCAAAACAGCCCCAGAGGGGTGACTGGGGACTCCCAGAGAGCAGCAGTCCTGAGCACGGGGTACATGGCTAGGCAGCGTGCAAAGCAACCTCCAGCAGGTGGGGGTGTGGAGTTGCAGAAGGCGGGCAACCTTGGTTGGAATAGGAAGTGTGGGACACTGTGCTAAAGTCACCCTCTCTTCGGAACAAGATTGTCCTCGCAGTACGCAGAGCCAGATTTAGGAGATGAACTTCAGCTACCCCTCATTCTTCAACCATCAACCTGGAGGAAGGACAGGAAGCAACAGGAGCTGGATGCTTCCTTTGTTTTTCGATATCCTAAAGTTCTGAGTCCTAAGGTCCAGGTGATGAGGAATGTCTCCTACTGGAGGATGCACAGAGTTTATGGCGTCTGGATCTGCAAGTGTCTGCCTTCTAGCTGTGGCTCACAGGCCACTTGCCAGGCCTCTGTGAATGAGCGTTAATGGTGCCTGCCCCGCCACCTTCTCAAACTTTCATCTGGAAATGCTTGTGAACGGCTTGGTAGAGTCATGACTCTAAAAATGTAAGGATTTATTATTAATGATTAATGGGTAGTTAAGAGCAAATATATGCTAGATCTATTGTAGAGGAGAAAAGGAACTCTAGGGAAGATGTGAGCTGAGGATTTTGCTATGTGTTTTCTCCTTTGTGATGTCACTTAGTGTGTGTGTGGGGGGGAGGGGCGACAACTTGCCACGGAACATTCTAGGGAAGTTGTGTAAGCACTCAGAAAAAAAAAGAAATCATGAAAACAGTAGCAACAAACTGCCATCTATTAAATACCTACTATGTTCCAGGCATATTTATGTATTGTTTAATCATTAGAACAGCCCAATAAGATAGGTCCCTACTAGCCACACGGGACCTCAGGGATTTATTTACTTAATCAGCCAATAAGGATTTATTGAGTACTGTACCAGGAACTGGAATAACTGGATGAAACAATGCATAAAATAGATAATCTTTGTTCTCATGGAGTTTTAAATAAGTGGACAGAAAAGACAGAGACCTAATGCATTTCTGGGGGAAAAGCATACCAGATAGGGAGAACAGTAAACACAAGAAGAAGACTCTTGAGTAGCAAGAAGGCCAGTGCATGGCAAAAAGTCTGGAGTGGGCTGTGCAGGGAGGAGTGAGGTAGGGAGATGAGATGGGAGAGGTACGACTGGTTGACTTTCTGGGTCATACTAGGAATTAAACTCAGTGTCTTCACATTGAGCATTATTCCAAGCACTTTTATTATTTTTTATTCACTAAATTGCTAAGTTGCTCAGGTTGGGCTCATATTCGAGATCCTCCTGCCCCAGCCTCCTAGAGTTCTGGAACTAGATGTGTACCACCACATCTGGTTTACTAGGAGGGTTTTTTTTTTTTTTTTTGGCAGGGAAGTTAGATGATTCAATTTAGGCTTCGATGAGATCACTCTGAGTGTTGGGTTGAAGGTAGACTCTAAGGGTAAGGTGGCTACTGCCCTAATCCAAAGCAGGTGTCTGTCTGCATTTCTCTTGAACAGTTTGGCTAAATTCTAGTCCTCATCTCTCCCGTAGTACCTGGATGCGGAACAGAGCTCAGGCTATGACTCTTCGCCAATCCTGTGCTCTTCCCGCTCACTCTCAGTCACATCAGCATGGTTCTCAACAGTTGCAGACTGACAGAGATGGTGGACATGATGGCAGAGGCCATGCTCAGGCAAGCTGAAAATGCTCCCATAGTACCAGACACAAAGCAATTTCAGCTTCCAGAACACAGGTGGCAGAGCCATACCCCCTTTACTAACTGATTATTCACTCATTCACTTTTGTGGAGCCCCACACTGTGTAAGCACCGTGTGACTCATTGAAGAACTAGAGACTGAAAAATGGTCCTGACTTAAGCTCTGCCTTAGGGGAAACTCTCAAAATAACTACTAGCTTTTATCAGTCATGCTTGATCAGCCAGCATTGATTTAAGTGGATTATGTATTGCCATATTTAATCTTTAAAATTAACTCAGTCAGGTACTGTTCTACTTACTATTTTAAAGATGAGAAAATCTAGGCACACAGAGCTTAAGATCCTGTTCAAGTTCACTTTTCTATAAGTGAACTGAAATCTGGCCTCACATAATCCAGCACTAGAGCCCAGATGACTGCTTCGCACACTAAAGGGGAGATAGCTAAATACATAATTATAATGCAATATTATCTGTACTCAACAGAGCTACTGGCAGCTTTTGACATTATTGAGGGGCAAAGCCCCAAAGCCTTTTCAAATTTCCAATCCTGTTAATGCCACTGTAGTATATAACTTCTTCTCATAAAATGCTGTAAAGTACAACTAATATTTTTAAGTGATGCTTCCAGATTCTTAATAAAAGATTAAAGTAATTTATAGAGCTATTTTCTGGCTAAGGAACATCCCTTTCTTGGACTACTTCAGTCACTCATCATCTCCATCACCAGCTGATAGCTCTTTTGTGGGTAGTCCATTCTTCATAATGGAAAAAGGATTTTTGTATCAAGTAGGGACCAACCAAGCAGGGTTGGGCTATGAAGGCCTGGGAATGGGTAGAGGCTCAGCTCGCTGTCTGTCTCAGCTACTCCCTCTTCATAGAGACCTCACAACTGTGTGAAATTAAATTTGTGCCTGAGAAAAATGAGAAATCCCAATAAGAAGTCTTTTGGGAACTATTGAAGCCACAAATCTTAGAATGCCAAGGGGATACATTACTGGATCCCTAGGTGGCAGGAGAGCACAGCCAGAGCCTCAAACTGACTGTGCCCGGAGAAGATGAGAAAAGCTTCGAGGAGGAGTCTAGGTTTGAGCTGGCTTGAAAGATGTGTTGACATTCTCTTAGCAGTGAGGTGAGGGAAGGTGTCCCAGCAAAGGAAAATTTTGTGGCATGAATGTGGGGAATGATCAGCCTCTGGGTCTTTTGGGATCATTCCACCCTAAAGTCTTAGGCTTAGGGTGTTTTTAGAGCAGCAGTCTGTGTCACACTTTTCTTACTTGGTGGGATATAAGTTAGTTGTATCTTCACTTATGAGTTTGTCCATCTTTGTCTCTGCTTGTAGTTTTAATGAGGTGCAACGGATATATAATAAACTACACATGAAAAATTGCTATTTCATGAGTTTCTAACCCACCAGAACCAAAATCAAGATGGTGAGAACATAGTGTTTTGGTTGATACCCTGTGTCAACTTGAGCAGTTTAGAAGTTTAACTGAGAGACTCAGCAGGGAGCCAGGGTTGTTACTTTGTAAATATCCTCATCCTGTACAAAGGAGAGCAAGGACATTTTGTGAGTGTTAGACCCTACCTGAAGGGGGGTTGTTACACCCACCCTAAAGGGGCAGGGGTGACCTGTGTATAATATAAGGGAGGAGTGGAGGCTTGTTTTCCCTTTTTTGTTCTGGCTGCTGCCTTGAATTGTTGCCCCTGTGCCATGCCACCTTGCCTTGGAGCCAGCTGATTATGGACTGAAATTTCCAGGAACTGTAAGCTAAATAAACCTTTCCTTGCTTCACTTTGGGTGTCAGGTGTTTTGTCCCAGCAAGGAGAGGAAAGTAACCAAGACACATAGCCAGTCATCCCTAGAAACTTCTTGTGTCCCTTTGCAATCCTTCTTTTCTACTGTCTTTTGTACCTCCTCCCCCACCTCCTCCCACAGCCTCAGGTAACCATTGATTTGCTTTTTGTCACTATAATTGAGTCTACATTTTCTAAAATTTTATGTAAATGGAATCATGCAGTATGCACTCCTTTATTTTCAAGCTTCTTTCGGTTAGCACAATTATTTGAGAACCGTCTGTATTATTGTGCATATCAGCAGTACATTCCTCTTTATTGTGGAGTAATACTCCATTGTATGGATATACCACCATTTGTTTCTCATTTTATTAATAATGGTAATATAGATTGTTTCTGGGATTTTTTGGCTATTCCAAATAAAGTTGTTATGAACATTCTTATATAAGTCTTTTCTGGACTTATGCTATCTTTTGTTTTAGGTAAATATCTTGGAATATGACAAGTAACTTTTATAGAAACTGCCAAATTATTTTCCAAAATGGTTGTACCATGTCTGTTTCAGTATCTCTATTTCTTACTGACACTTCTTTTAGTTTTAGCTATTCCATTATAAATGTAGTTGTACCTTATTATGGTTTAATTTGTATTTTCCTAATGCCTAATTATATTGAACATATTTTCATTTCTATTTATTTTTCATTAATCTATTTTCATTAAAGTGTTTGTTTAAATTTTTATGTGGTTGTGTATGCCTATAAAACAGTACTCTCAGAAGCTGAGGCAGGAGGATCACCAAATTTAAGCTCTGCTGGGCAATTTACGATCTAGTGACTTAGACTTCATCTTTAAAAAAAAAAGAGCTGGCAATGTAGTTCAGTGCAAAGACCCTCAGTTCTATCTGTAGTGGGACACAGACAAAAATCTTTACCTTATTTTTGAAACTGTGTTTTTGCTTTTTAGTTGTTGAGTTTTTTAGAGTTTGTTGTACATTCTGGACACAGGCCTTTATTTTATACACACATGTTTTCCAAAGAGCATCTTCCAGTATGTGGCTTGTTGTCTCATTTTCTTAGCAGTGTCTTTTAAAGAGCACAATTTTTTAGTTTTGATGAAACCCAATATGTTAATTTTTCCTTTTATGGATTGTGAGTTTTTGTTTTGCCATACCTAATAAATCTTTGCCTAACCTGAGTTCACAAAATTTTTCTTCTTTTTTCTTTTAGCTTTTTTTCAGTTTTAGGTTTTACATTCAGATCTTGATCCACTTTGATTTAATTTTCATATATGGTACAGTACAAGTATTGAAATTCATTTTTGTTTTTGTATATGGTTATCCCATATTTCAGCATCATTTGTTGAAAATTCTCTTTTCTCCAATGAGTTGTCACTGCACTTTTGTAAAAAAATTAGTTACCCATATGTATAGACCATTTTTTTAAAAGAAGATACTGATCATCTCAGAGCCTAATGAACCCTATCAATTACTCTTTATGAAGATTTAATCCTTCACAATCTTGGGTCCTTTCTTGGGATTTGTGGTTGAGTCAAGATTTATAATTTAGTCTGGAGACTGGTTTAGATCAGGATGGAATTATCCGTGTAGACCAGTAAAGTTTTGTATTTTGCATTGTCCTCTAAACCTTGATGGTAAGCTGCCTTCATATGATAAAGACGGACTACAATTTCTACTTCCTGTTTGACTGCTCTGTTCTCTTAACTGTCCTTAATGTCACATCTGGCTTTTTACTGAGTCCCATCTAGCTTTCTTCTTCCCTTAAACCAATGGCTTAATGACTTGAATCTGTGTAGTCCTTGATCTGAGCTATCTGAAATATGAACCTCTCTTAGACCAAGGATAAGTCTTTAATCAAAGACCATAGACTAAGGAGGAAAGAAATCAGTCAAAGGTCATATAATAAACTACTTTAATTGAAGTGATTTGGTCTCCTTAGAGAAATATAAAATACTCAACTCATTGGCTTAAATTTTTTTATTGTGATATAACTCACATACCATAAAATTTACCCTTTGAAAGAGCACATTTCAGTGACTGTAAGTATATTCAGAAAGTTGTGAAACCATCACCGTTATCTAAGCTCAGAACATTTTTATCTCCCTAAAAAAGAAGCCTCACATCCATTAAACAGTCACTCTTCCTATCTCTCTTCTCTCAGGCCCCAGCAGCCACTTCATTTTCTGTTTCTATGGAATTAGCATTCTGGACATTTAATATGTAAGTGGAATCCTACAACATAGGACATTTTGTGTTTGATTTCTTCAGTTAGCATAATGTTTCAAGGTTTATCCATGTTGTAGCCTGTATAAGTACTTCATTCCTTTTTATGGCTGAATAATATTCAATTAGTATTGTTATACTGTATTTAGTTTATCCATTCATCAGTTGAACACTTGAATTTTTTCTGCTTTTCAACTATTATGAATAATGCTACTATGAACATTTGTTTATAAGTTTTTATTTGAACACATGTTTTCATTTCTCTTGGGTATATATCTAGGAGTGGAACTGATGGGGCATATGGTAACTTTTTTTCTTATTTTTGAGGATTAAAGCCATGACTCTGCACATGCTAGTCTAGGACTCTACCACTGAGCTGTATCTCCAGCCTGGTAGCTCTATGTTTAACTGTCCAATGAGCTACCGAACTATCTTCCAAAGTGGCTGCAGTATTTTATTCTTACCAGCAGTGGGTGAGAGAGTTCCAATTTCTCCCACCTTCTCTAACGTCCACTATTGTCCTTTTTATTTTTTAAAATTATAAGCATTCTAGTGCATGTGAAGTAATATGTCATTGTGGTTTTGATTTGTATTTCTCTAGTGGCTGTATGGGTCTGCTTATTAGAGAAACAGATTTAATTCAAGATATGCGAATATATAGGGATTTACAAGATTGGCTTACAATGACTGCCCACAGAGTCAGGTGTGGAAGAACAGAAAGGGCAATCTGTGCTCTGGAGATCTAAAGGATCTGGTCAAAGTCCTGGAGCTCACTGTAGTGTCCTGTGTGAATTTGTCTGTGATGGGAGGCTGACAGTATGGTGGAAGCCAGGACACTATGTCCAAGGTGAAGGGGAAGATTGGCCCTTTTCTGAATAAACAGGAGTGAGCCTTCCTTCTTCATTTCCTTTTTTATTCCTCAGACAACAAGCCTATTGGTTGGTGCCACTCATACCCAGGGTGAGTCTTCTGTTTTCAGTAAATCCCTTCAATCACACCCAAAATTATGCTGATCCAATTTAGTTGGGCATTTCTTACTTGAGTTGACACAGTCAGTTAACTGTCACATGGCTAATGATATTGAACAACTTTTCATATTCATATTAGCCATTCATCTATTTTCTGTGGAAAAATGTTCAAATTCTTTGCCCATTTTAAATTACATTGTGTTTTTATTGTTGAGTTGTAAGAGCTATATATGTACTATGAATACTAATCATTTTCAAATATAATTTGATATAACTCTCATTCCGTGAATTTCCCTTTTTCTATTTTTGAACCCAACAGTTTGTACATGCTAGTCAAGAGCTGTATCACAGAGCCACATCCCAGTCCTCTTTTCACTTTCTTGATAGTGTCCTTTGAGTCACGAAAGTTCTTAATTTTAATAAAGTCCAAGTTGTATACTGATTCTTTTGTTACTTGTGACCATTCACTTTTTTTTTTCTTTTTGCGGCACCAGGAATTGAACTCCAGACCTTGAGCTTGCCAGGCAGCTGCTTAGGCCACTGAGCTAGATCCCTGGCCCCTCACTTTTTAAAGTTAACACAGGGATCAGAAAATTTCTCATTAAGCACAACAAATAATAAAGCTACACGCCATAATTCTGTGTTGTAGCATTTTAAGGGTAGAATGATATGTGGGAAAGGAAGGAAATGGGGGAGACTCTGCTTGGACTTTAGATTTTAAAGTATGTTTTCATGGTAGCCACTGTCTTTGCATGTGAGAATGTGATCGGGGGAGAACTATCTCTCTGGGACTTGCTCTGATGCTTATATGTTTAGTAGCTTTGGACTGAGTGAAGCCACAGCTACCAACAGAGAGGTCATTCTCTGGACTGCAGCAGTGTCATTTAAGGACACTGGAAAATGAGGGTGAAGTATGAGGAAGAGGAGGTCTGAGGGTTGAGCATCCTGGTTGTGTGCTGTGAGCCAGGTGGGGAGACAGAGTCAGGAGTGCAAAAGGAGTAATAGATATGGAAGGAGGGGGAGGTGGCAGGTTGGCCGCCAGAAATGCTCAGCCTGTGATGCAGGTCCTACAAGGCCTCTTCCAGGGCAGTACAGTGCAAAATTGCTTAACAGAGCAGTTTCTCATCGGTACAAAAGGGCTAGGCCCTTGTATCACCACCTTGCTCAGCCATCGACTGGGGCCACCTCTAAGAAAGGTGTGACTGTGCCTCCAAAGCTGAAGTGGTCTCCGAAGAAACTACTTTGTGGGAGCAGCTAAAATCAACATGAGTCCTTTTCTGAAAGGACTATATGGCATCTCCACGTCCACCACACACACAGACTCAAGGTTCAAATTTCAGCAGCATGTGAGCTTAGCCAAACACTCTGCCTTAGTTTTCCCATTCAAAAGGTGGGGAAAATGTTTCCTTACAGCACTGTGGAAGGATTAAATGAGACAAAGATGAACATAGTGCCTGATACACTATAAGCATCCAAAAACTGTTAATTTTTCTATTTCGCCCAGATGGAAATAAGCCAAAGAAACATTCTGTTTCACAAACCAGTTCCCACCTCCTTGAACTTCGTATTCTCTCCAACCCCCATGGCAGTTTTCTGATTCTCTAGACAAGG
>RJWT010045639.1:0-11549 GCA_004365215.1 Cuniculus paca
CTTGGGCTCACTTTGTAGCCCAGGCTGGTCTCGAATTCACAACGATCCTCCTCCCTCAGCCTCTTGAGTGCTGGGATTACAGGAGTGTGCCACCACGCCTGGCTCTTCACAACTTTTTTATGCTACCTCTCAAATGCTGCTATAGGTCTTGTTCAAAGGGAGAGAAGGTTGATATTTATTGAACACTCACTGTGATTCTTATAATCATTATGCTATTGTGCTTCTTTCCTCTCTTGCCCATGCTAGGTCATGCACTAGGGAGCATATATGCATCTTTGTATTTTTCATATTCTTGGTGATGCCCTACAAAGTAGGCAAGGTGGTTGTAGCTGGCAGGATAGTTCTTGAGGATCTGGCAGGGGAGGGAAAGTGGAAGGCATGAAATATAAAGAATGTTCATACTTCTTTTCATCACCCAAGTGGGGCCTGGGGCTCTCTTTCCTGGGGTTTGATTAGCTCTCCTCAACTCACATACCGATGTCTACACCTTCCTGGGGAGCAGGGTCACGTGGACTTCTACTAAACCTAACCACAGAGGAGGCTAAAGGGAGGACACTTGAGCAATTCCAAAAAGAATGGTGATGAGATTGCTGCTCCAAACAGATGGACACCCATCCATGTAGACAAACATAAAACCAAGTCAGTCCGCCAGATTACGTGGGACAGGGCTCTTAGGGAGAGTAACGGGCCATCCTTTAACCCAGTTATCCCTTCTTCGGGTACAGGGCTAAAAGTCTTCTGGAACTTATGTTCTTGCATTTCCCAGGGTAAGGCGCAGACAGATTCAATTCTAGGTGTCTTTTGTAATGTGTCACACACCAACGGAATAGAATAATAACAGTGGTTAATGTGAAGGGTACACTTTCCAGGTGTCGGGCACTGAGACAAGTATGATATATGTCCCAACCTCATGCTACTCCAGGCAACTCTGAGAGCACCCTCATTTTATGAATGTGGAAACTGGGGCACAGAGAAGGCAAGCAATTTGCCTGATGTTTCACAGGCAGGAAGTGGCAGACCTAGAATTCTAAAACAACGTTCCTTGACTCCAAACCCCCTATTCTTTAGCACTCAGTCCCACCATGCTGCCTCCACAGTTGGCAGGTCGGGTTGGACATTGATCTGCAATCAATTAGCAAAGCGGCTTTCCAACAATCCAAGAAATAGCCCAATGTATAAAGTGGAAGAGGAAAGTCATCTTTAAAGAGAAAGCTTTTTCCCTCCCAGCTGGTTCAGGGGGAGCAGTTTGCCGCAGGCTGCTGAGGGCAAGGAAGGGGCAGAATGTGCCCTGAATGTTCATTCTCCCAATTGTTTGTCTACGACATAGAGCTCACACTCCAGGGAAAATGCAGAGCCTGAGTTGAAATGTCGTCCAAAGCCATTCAACCAGGGATTTAAAAGAAGCTTTTGTTGGAGGAAATCTCTTTACTGTCCTTACTTTCCCTGGACTTAAGTTTGCCTGGTAAAATAGTGGGTAATCAGTTAAGTTTGAATTTCAGATAAGTAAGTGGTGTTTTTGTGTAAGTATGTCCCAGGCGATATGTGGGACATACTTGTACTAAAGCATTTTCATTGTTTGTCAGAAATGCAAATTCAATTGGGCATTCTGTATTTTTATTTGCTAAATCTGGCAACCCTGCCTGGATTTCATGGAGAAGCCTATTCTCTTCTGTTGAGCTGTCCAACCAGAATCACCAGGTTATTTCATTCTCATGAAGCAAAAATGTCAGGATGTATTCTGGAAGCTGCATGTGTATGCTTACTCTACCTTGTTTCTTTAAGAAAACATTTTTTAAGTGATACGAACTTTGCAAATGATCATAGTGACGATAATAATAATCCTTGCAGGACCTGGGAAATATCTCGAGGGTTTAAGAGGAATCAACTTTCCACTAAAGTTCCTGAAAACTGGTCAGTACAAGTTGTATTTAATAAGCAGCAGCCAGCATTGCCACCACAGCATCTTGTGAGAGCATCCCACAGAGGAAATGAGATGGCCCTGACCTCCCTGGAGTGGAGGCTCCACCCCAGGGGTTAGGATAAATTCCAAACTCTGCGGGACCAATTTACAGTGGAGCATTGGGTGTGGGGGAAGGAGAAGGAAGAGCCAAAAACTGAAAAAAGAAAGAGGAAGGGAGAGGGAGGAGGCTTGGGTGCAAATGCAACCTCATTTCCCCCACTGCAGTGCTCCCTGCCTCCCTCTTATTTATACATCTGAAAGCACATTCCTGGCATTGAGACTCTCCTACTTGGCCCCTTCTCTTCTCTTGGCTCCTGGCACATTGTACTTGGCCATCAGTTGCAGAAGTGGGCCTTTGCAGGGAGTGCCCGTCTAACCAGCAGCAGACCAGCTGTCAGAGGAAGCTCTTCAAAAGGGAAGACACCCTGGGAGGGCAAGTATTTGCCAAGGAACTAAGTGTCTCCGTGTTTGCAGGTGTTTAGTATATGTTTGTGGGTGTGCACGGTGGTGAGTACAAGGACCTATTGTGTCCTGCATTCTGAAGCTGGCTGAGGGCCTGGGAGCCAGGGAGGGTCATGATTCACTGCAACTCAACACACTTTTATTGAGCTTCTAAGTTCAACACCCAGTGCTCAGCATGTCGGAGAAATGTAGATAAGGTTGATCCCTGCTTTCAAAGACTTTGAGCTCTAATAGGGGATAAGGCAACAAGACTCTAACAAAACCGAACATGGTATCCTTCAAGGGGTAAGAGGTAAAATTTTTAAGACGCTGAAAGCAATAAGAAAGCATTTGCTTAGAAGAGAGATCAAGAAAAACTTAATGGAGGAGGCACTTCTAGGTAAATGGATGCACCTTGAGACCATACTCTTAAGTGAAATAAATTGGACACATATGTTTATGTATTGCATTGCTTTTCTGGTATGAGAAAACAAAAGTGTAAATAAGGATCAAAATGTATAATAGATACTGGAAAATGGGAAGAAAATGTTCAAATGGAAAGGGGAAATAGGGAGGGCAGTGGAGGAAAAGAAGGAGGGGAAAAGAAAAAAGAGAATAGAAGGAAAAGATGGAAACAGTTTTTGTAAACAAGGAGGATAAGGAATTGAAGAGGCGGAAGGGATTGGGGGAAAAAAGAGGAATCAAAATATGTTTTGTACAGGTACAAATTCACTATGTTAAATCTGATCACATGTACATCTAAAATGTACCAATAAAAAATTCTTTACATCTAAAGAAGAAAAGGCCCTTGCTCTTTTAAGAAAGAGGCAGAGTCTCTGGAAGCCTGTGAAAGCTGTTGGCACACCTCTTGTCATAGAAAGCACTTTCCCAGTCAAGGAAGTCCTGATAAAGGAGGAGGAGGAGGTAGAGTTCTGAGTTGGCTTTATAGGAGCCTAAGTAACCATTTCCTGATTAGAAAAACGTTCACAGGGAAACACTATTTTATAGGTCTTGATGGCCTGGGCTTCTTTTTAGCCAATTCTCAAATAATCGAAAAAATGTTTTTAACTTTCCAGTGAAAAGAATGACAGCCCTTGAAAGTCCCCCCCAGATAGAAGGAGGGTGGTACCCAGGAAAATGGCAGTGCAGCACAGATGTGAGTCAGATGCATCAGTTCAGGTCTCTGCTCTATCAAAATCTCAAACAAATTATTTCATCTCTTCACCCTTCAATTTCCTCCTGCATTACATGGCACTGTGCTGTAATTTCATAGGGCTGATATGATACCTCATTTATACAGCGCTGACCGTGTTCCAGCAAATGCAGTGGAGGCCCCCGCATTGATGGAGGAATTAAACCAGATGATTCCTGCAGATTCCACTGCGAGGAGTCAGGAAAGCTGTGAGAAGAGCAATCTGTCTGACTTTGGTTAAGTACAGCATCTGTGAAGGCCCGCCTCCCAGTCTCCCTTCCTGAAGAATAGTCCCATTGCAGGCCTTGCTAAGCTCAAAAGTTACTTAGAAGTTCTAACATTTAGAAAGATGGAGCTTTTCTTAGGCTTGGAAATGATGTGGAGTTGGGCAAAATGGTCATTGGGAATAACAAAATCATATGAGGGAAAGGTCCTCTAATTGTATTTCTGGGTTGGTATCTTTTTCTTCGTTGGTACTGGGGATTGAACCTGGGACCTTGTCACTTAGCTACTTCCCAGTTCCCTTTTTACTTCTTGTTTTGAGACACGTTTTCACTAAATTGCCCAGGATGGACTTGAACTCATGATCCTGTTGCCTCACCCTCCCAGAATGCTGAGATTACATGTGTGCACCACCACAACTAGCTGGTATCTTCTTTTCTTGAAAACTTCATACTGACATATATGTTATGTGTACAAGTCTGTAGTTAGCAAGTAGTTTAATCATATATGTAGATATTTTAAGTTTCTTTTTTCTTTTTTTATCTGTTCTCTCCCTCCCTCTTTCTTTCCCCTCTTCTCTCCTCCCTCCCCTCTCTTCTCCTTCCTTCCTTCCTCTTTTTCACTTGTCCACTTTCTCTTGCTTTCTTTCCTTCCATCCTTTCAATATAAAAAGCGGCACAGGCTAGATCTTGTATAGGAATCCCCCAGTATCTGTAGAAGATTCTTTTTTTTTTTTTTTTTTTGGTACTGCAGAGGATTCTTTAGAAACACCCCAGTAGATGCCTGGAACTTCAGGTAATACCAAATTCTATATATAATTTTTACCTTGTATCTGCATAGCTATGATAAAATTTAGTTTATAAATTAAGCATAATAAGAGATTAGCAGCAATAACTAATAATAAAATAGAACAATTATAACAATATATTGTACTGAAAGCTATACAAATATAGTCACTTTCTCTCTCTTCCTCTCACTGTCTCTTGTTAACACAAATATTATTTTTGGACCCAAGTTGATTGTGAGTAATTGAAATTACAAAAAGACAAACTATGGATAAGAGTGGGGGGACTATTGTACTCTAAAAAGTCTAATTACTTCATCTACAAGGGAGCTATTATTATACAAGTTCCTCCAAAATAATTGTCATGAGGTCGATTAGAATTTCGTTTTGTTTTGTTTTTTTGAAACATGTAGTCCACTATGTAGTTCAGGCTGGCTTTGAACTTGCTATGTAGCCCAGCTGGCTTGAACTCACCGAGTGCTGAGCCTGGCTGAGGTCTGTTAGAACTGAACCGAATCTTTGTCAAGCAACAGGAAAAGCCACAGCAGTGTTCCAGTTTTTATAGTAATAGTATATACATGCTATCCTATTATACTAAGACACATTATTCCCTCTTAAATATTGTTTTCCAAAGTTAACACAAAACTACAGAGCAGATTTTCTAAAATAATGTGTCTTCTAAGTAGGGAGCTATATGGAAGTAACAGAAAATGGTATTTTTTGTATATTGCAAGCTTAGGGGCTGTAGAGTACAAATCAGGCTGTGTTTCTGATGTCAACCAATGAATAAATCAGCAAACAATTATTTAGTATCTTTTTTGTGCAAGAATCCATATTAGATCAAGAAGGAGTTAGGTCTCCCCCCCGCCAAAAAAATCTAATTAAATAATAAGAATTCTTCCCTTTGAAGATCAGTTGTAGAAGTAACAAAAAGTTAATTGACAATTCAAGGCATGTGACAGTTGTGCCCCTTGAAATAGTAAGGGGGAATGTTTGGTTTTGTGAAAAAGGTTGTTCTCTGAACACAGGCAGGGTTTGGGTAATTAATTTTCTAAAACTTATAGAGTGACAAACTGAGGACAAATGTCTTCCTTGCAACTTCAACTGTCTTGTGGTACACACCAGACTGTATTTCTCATATTTGCCAGCTAACAAATTCAATAGTCAACAAGCATTCCTTGAGTGTCTGCTTTGTACAAGAACCAGTGCTGGATTTTTAAAATTTGCTTTTTAATTTTAGATCTTGGTGAATTTCAGAACATATGTGTTGAATATCTGAGGACAGATTTGCAACCTCTGTAACATTCTGGGAGAAGTGAGGTCCAATTCCCTAGAGCCAGACTCTTCCTTCACTCCAGGGCTTGGAGCTTCAGAAGCTGCGCATGGGCACCGCCCACAACACAGATGAAACAAGACCATTTGGAAACTCAGAGTGTGAGAATGATGACATTCTACTGAACTGTTCTCTGATCACAGGAATTGTGCATCTGAGTGAAGGGGAAGTTGAGGCCAGGAGGCTGATAAATCCTGAGGGGCTGAACTTCAAAGCAAGGAAAAGTTCCCTTCCATCTGAGAATGGAATTAGTTTGGTTTACAAGAAACTATACACAAAACCCTGGTAACTCCCCAACTGAAAATATGGACCTGCTCCTTGTTCAGGTCCATGGGACCTGAGCCATGAATTGAACCTTTGGGATCATTAGGAAGGACAGGCTATTGGGCAGGCTGTGCACGTACTTGTATTTTATGAGGTTAGGAGTAAGATACACAAAGACCAAGAAAGGAAGATGTTTGGAAATACTGTTTCTGCTTAAATCTCAGAGATTGCAAGAATTTTTGTAACTCCATGGAGTTTCTCTAACTGCCTGGGGATTTCTAGGTTTCTAAGAAGCTTGAGGCGGCTGTTAACCGAATACATAGTTGAGGGGAACCAAGACAGCCTTCTTATGCCAGCTGTGTGACAGGATATACTCTTAAAAGGCTCTTTAAAATCAGACATGTAAGGGAATCCTTCTTTCCCAAACTAGGGCCTCTGAAACTGGGTCAGTGGTTCTCATCCTCATCTTCTTGCTTGCTTTGTTGAAGCACAGTGTAAGCAAATAAATATCAATGATTGGCTTAATGATTTTCATAAGGTTCCATCTTTTCAAGGCAAGGGGCTCTCCTGAAATGTTTGATCTGCTCTGTATGAATCTGTTTTCCAAATGGCCAGCACATGTCGAGGCTTGCTACCCTCTGTGTTACAGGAAGTCGCCTTTGATGGGTTAACCGCAGAGTAACTGAACTCTTTTCAAGTCCCTTTCAAAAGTTCCTTTGTCCTGCTGTGGATCTTGTCACTTGGATTGGATCAGCAGGAGATTGCTCCTGGCAAAGGGTTCTAGTACATTCTCCCTCTGATCTGAGTTTGGTATCTGGGAAATGCCATCTGAAATCTGATGTCCTGAAGGTTGAAATGTAAGCACCAGGCAGTCATGAAACCATTCCCCAAACTCGAGATAGGTTACTCATACTTTTCTAGTGCTCTCTACTCGACTCATGCCTGAATGTGTTTCCTCAAAGCCAAATGACATCTTCGTCCTTTTCAACCATTCTGGTGAGGACTGGTTTTGTTATTAACAAAATGTTTTGGTAGCTGCCTGGTGCCCCATCCAGTGGATTTTTTGACTTTGGAAGTGACCTTGCATGCTCAACAGTTGTGTCCATTCTTTTTGCAGGCTGGGGAAAATGTCTAACTGGTGACTTTCTTGACATTTTGCATATACCTAATAAGATAATGATTTATTTTTTTCCTACAGATTTTGATAAAAATTACAGCACAATGAGTTCAATATACATGGATATTGTTAAGTTGAGAAAGCAAATTAGAGAAACAAAGGGGAAAAGAAAAAGGCAATTCTGCAGCTGCCTGCATGTGGATGCAAATACTGTGGTCACGTAGAGATCATCAAGGACCAAAATATTTTACTTTGCTATTCCATGAAAAATTAAATTTTCTGTGAATAAAGCTGATCATTCAATGTAAAAATGCAACTGTGTATCAATATATAATAGAATGTGTGAAAGAGCAAGATTTAAGACAAGTGAAATATTTTTCCTCTCTCCTGTTTTTAATTTTTAAAATGTTTTTATCACTAATGTTAGCATTACTGGGCATTGCTTAAGTATAGATTTTCTATGTACGGTACTTCCAGTAATTTTTGTTTTTTAAACACTGAGTAAATTTCTGGTAGCTTTGGGCTGGTTCAGTAAGCATTTATGAGGTGGTGATTCTGCCACGCCCAATGCTAGGTTGTGCTTTCAAAGCCCATCATGTTCCTCCTTCCCCCATTTTTCTTTCTTTCTTGCTTGCTTTCTTGCTTTCGCTTTCTTGCTTTCTTGCTTTTTCTTTCTTTCCTTCTTTCTTTCCTTCTTTCTATTAATTGAAATCTAGTGATGGCAAAAGCTGTTCTTCAGGCTACTGGCACTCAGTTTTTTAAATTATTGTTATACCTCTCATTTAAAAAACCCCAGCTAATTTCAGACAAATCTTTAAACTGTATTTTCTATTTTGGTTAATTGAGTTACCATCCACCCAGCTCCCCGTCCAGAAATCTGAGAGTCACAATAGACTCCTTTTTCTTCATTACAACCCTCCTCCCACCTCCCATCAATCACTCTCCATCAACCTCCCCTCTTAATTGTTGTTGAAATAGGCCTTCTCCTGTGTCTCTACCATTGAGACTCCCCCACCCCAGTTTTTGACACCTCTAATCTTGTAAATGGATTTGCTGCAATGCTGTCCTCCTCATCATTCTCTTTGCTACCACTCTCATTCCTCCTCTAAGTTTTTGTTTGCTTTCTCATACAAAGCTTAGATTATTTTTTACCTGAAAAAAAGTCATGGAGCAATGAGTCAAACTAGTTGGCAGTCTTTATGTTTTAATCATGAGTAGATGTAGACTATCTCTGATGTTTTCTAATCTATACAATATCTCAATGTGGTAGCTTACCTAATTGATTTTTAAATGTTAAACAATTCTTGGATGCTGTGTGAAATTTATTTTATGATATTTATACACACTAACTTTGGATTGATTGCTAATATTTAGTATTTTTGCATTTCTGTCCATATGTAATACTGATTCTCATTTTGTTCTTACCTGCCTCTGGCATCAGGATTATAATGGTTTTGTAAATATTTGTAAAATACTTTTCTATTCCCTGTGATGTTAAAGATGATTATTTATTTCTTTTGGAAAGGAAATTTCTTGGAAAAAACTGTCTGCAAAATTTGGAGCTACTATTACTTTGTGGCATACTTTCAAGTGTCAATTTTTTCTCAAGGTAATTTTCATACTTACACTTTCTAAAAATTGTGCAGGGTAGTAGGGCATGGTGGTGCTTGTCTGTAATCCTAGCACTTAGGAGGCCCAGGCAGGAAGATTGCTACGAGGTTGAGGCCGGCCTAGGATACCAAGTGAGTTCAGGGCCAGCCTGAACTGCATAGTGAGACCCAGCCTCAAAAATACAAAGACAAAACAAACAAAAAATTGTACAGTGTATTGAAAGTTTCAAATATATTGGCCTAATATTGCTCACGTGACTTTCTTATAATTTTTAAATATTTACTTTTTCTGTTTCAATGGCATTTTTTATACCTATGTTGTTTATTTCTGCCTCTTAAAAACATCAATCATGCCAGGAGTTTGTCTATTTAATGACTTTTCTGAAACAACAAGTTTTTCATTTTGTTGATCAGATTGCCAACCATTCATGGTTGACAGCACTACAGGAGTAAGTTTTTGGAAACTCAAAGTGCTTTTAAAACCAATCAGTGGATCCACACCGCATCCGAGCTCTAACGCCTCACAACTTCACTAGTTCATTTCTCTCTATATATTCCTTCCTGCTTGGCCCTCCAAAAGTATCGAATACTCCTAAGCCCCAAAATGTCAGACCATTTTACGCTCTGTGCTTTTGTATAGGCTTCTTAATTTCTTCCATTAGCCATTTAGTCAGTTTTTAAATTGGGTTCAAGTTTTCCTCTTTGTGATGGTTTTTCTGGCCCTTTCCTTGTTGTTCCTCAAGCAATGCTATTCTTCCATTATTTATCTTGTCTTGGTTCTATGTCTGCTTCTTCTCTTAGACCATGGAATCCTTGAAGAATGGTGCAATGTGTTTTTCATCTCTACAGTCCTAAATCTTATACCTTATATCCCCTCCCTCCAATCTTTCCTTTTTCAAACAGAAAAGGTAGAAAAAAGAGAAAAGATTGCACTATGACCTCTTCCTGTTTGAAGAAATGTTGGCATTCAACCCTTCCAACTAAGATGCTGACTGAAGTAACTTTGCTCTTCCTGCTTTGTCAAAGTGCACTTAGAATTGAATTACCTATTTGTTGATATCTCTAACATTATGATTTTTTTTTGTTTGTGTTTGTGTCTTTTTTTTGGTACTTGGGATTGAATTAAGGATCTTGTGTACGCTAGGCAAGCACACTGATCTACATCCCCAGCCCTAACTTTATGAATTTTGAAGCTAATATTTTCTTCTTATAAAGCCCAAATACTTTTATGTCTGGACAATCTAATGCATTTTAAATACTAGGCTATACTTTAATCTGGTTAAATGTCTCCTTTATAGAGTTTATTCATAAACACAGGCACTACTTAATCAGGTGGTAGATAATGTTTTACGACCAATCCAGATACATTTTAGAACCTTCAAGTTTGGGCAAAACATTGGAAGTACGTAATTTAAAAAATTTTTGTTTTAGTTTATAGTTTTTTTCATTTGGTAACTTACACTTTACAATTGTATGAATAGATAAAACAAGATGCTATTTATGAAAGGCAGCTGAATGGTTGTGAAACTTACGAGGAAATCAGGAAAGCTGAGTTTAAATTCCAGTTCTAACTTACTCCTCATACAAAGTCTTTTCAGTCTCGTAAGTAAAATAGAGGCAATAATACCCGACCCTCTAAGGTTTTGGTGAGGCTGAATCACATATTGTGTACAAAATTGCTTTGCACAATGCCAGGGACACAACAGATACTAAGTTAAACTTACATGATGAGAAAAATCACAAATATGCCTGCTTTGCAAATGATAAATCCACTTTTATAAGACTATTGAGGCCAAGGCATTCAGGCCGATTAAAGAAAATCTGGTTCTCCTTGATTTTCTGCTTGCTTTGTGAACTTTTAGGCCTGGAACCTCTGCTCATCTACTTCATTGTCATTGTTTTAGTCAAAAGACAAGTAGACACTAGAACTTGGAAGTCTCGAGTTCCGTTTTGAGCATGTGTAGTTCAGTGACCTTGGAAAATCAACAGAACATTTTGGTGAGAAATTTTTTTTTTTTTGCATTTTCACAAAGACAAAGCCCTAGACTAGTACTTTCTGTCCATTTAGTACTAACTTAGCGATGCTTGTTACCCCAAATCAGGGCATCAATGTTTTAATTCACAAGGAAAAATGCAATTTCATGTAATATCTTTATCCGTCTATGAACTGTTGGGGTAAAGGAGGTAACCAAGCCTAACTGTTCAGCCCAAAGCATTTGCCAATATCTCTTTACAGTAATAATCTCTCTGCAAGGCCAGCAGCTCTCTGTCACTTCATTTTGTTGTTGGAAAGAAAACATTCTGCATAATTGAAAATTATTTTGTTTCTCCAGTAGCCCTCAGTGACTACATGCGCATTACCCTTCCACTCCACTATCTAAATCAGGAGTCGAGGAGCAGTCTCTGAGAAAACTGCAAATAGCTGCAGTTGCATTTGGCCAGGCCAGCTGAACTTAAGTCTGCAGCTTGGACCAACCCCAAAACCGATGCAGCCTTTGCTGAACTTTAGATTTCCCCCACACTTGTGTGCAAAATGGAATGAACACTTTTTTCTGTTCTGCAGACCTCTCTCAATGCTTTTTGGCTTGTTAACTTGTTCTGGGCAGGAAGAGAGCATGGGGTGGGC
>RJWT010045640.1:0-11588 GCA_004365215.1 Cuniculus paca
GCTATCTTCTGAATAGATGATCAGACCACTGGCCCTAGACCTGCAAGCTCAGTGAAACACCAAAGCATCATAGGCATCCAATCTCATTTCACCTCGATAACTATCACCACAGCTTGTGTTTCTCTGGATCAGCCAGTGGCTTAGATGGTGGGGAGAGGGAGCTGGTATTTCTTGTTTGTCAACCCACAAGGCTGAAGGGCCAGAGATATGGCTGTTCCCCTGCCAGCACAGGACTGCACATGGCACTGGTTTGCAGGCAGACCTTGCTTCCTGGTGGGGCCTTGTTCTCTCCCTTTACACACCGTGAATGGCACTGACTCATGGGGAAAGGTTTGGGTCTGGCTGTCCCCACTCTGTGGCCCGCACATCGCACTGGTTCCCAGGCATGGCCTGTTCTGTCCCGCTGCAGTCCACGAATCTCAAATGGTGTTTTCATACTGTTGCTTTTGTTTCCAGCAGCCATATCCTCCTGCTGTTACAGAGAAGATATGGTCCATCATATGATAACTCCAAGAGTCAGCTTTACACCAGCTAAAACAAAGGTTTCTGAGGAAGTTTCAGTCACCCTTTGCCACCAAAATATAAGAGCTGCAGGAGATGAGTATCTGTGTCACTACTGTGTTTCTCAGCTTCAGCTACTTATTCACCTTTTTTTTGTGAAATCATCAAGGTTAATCTTGTCATTCATCACTTTCTGATTCTCCTTAGTCATTTGGAAATGCCCAAGATGCTTCTGTCACCAGACATCAAGTGAATTCACATTCTCACACTCCACAGTATGTCCATTAATCTCTTCTAATCTTTCAACTCTCAAGCCCTTCAACTCTGCCCTTTGCAAACACCCCCTTTCAACAGCAAAGCAGTGATATGTTCTAACTTTGCTCTAAATGTTCCCATCCTCCTCTTCCTTGAAAAGGAATCTGTCTGTGCAAAACATTACTTCTCCTATAGCTCTCTTATGGCCTCTCAAGACTTCACTACTAACTCTCCCTCTTTTTCCTCTATGCAATTTCTCAGTTACTATTAATCATTTCCGACCACTTTGGGAAAAAATACATACAATTAGACCTCCACATCCCATTGCACCCCTCAACTTATCTATTCCCTCTCAATCTCTTTCTCCCTCCCTCTCTCTCTTTCTCATTCCCTCATTCTTCCTCCTTCCCTGCCTTTTTTTCTCTCTCCCTCTCCATCTCCAGGAAAAGTTACTGAAAATGTCTTTCTTATACACTTACCACTCTTTCCTGCAGTCTTTCTTTATACTACTACTCTAGAACTTCCAGGCCTATCATGACTTCAAGGCTGTTCTTTCAAAGGTTATGGATGACATATGTGTTGTCAAAATCCACAATAATGTTTTTCTTGAAATACTTTATTCACTTGAGTTCCTGGGTTCCTATCACTTAACTTCTCAGTCTGTTTCTGTAGCTGCACCTGTTTTGTTCAACCCAAATGATGTGCTCCAAGGCTGATGTTGGGGTCCTGTTTACCTCATCTAGAATTTAGGTACAATCTCTTTGTGTTTTCCTCTAACTTTACAACATTAAATTCTACCACTGTGTGAGTAGCTTTTCAAAACCCTCAGTTAGTGTTTCTACATGAATACAAGGTATTTCCCCTTGGAGTTATAACACGTGTCATGTAATAGAGAATAAAATTCTAAATAAAGGAAGAGAAGAACTATCAAAAAATATATCCACAACTTAGAAAGGTGCTCTGAAAGTCAGAATGTAGAATCTCATAGTAAAAGAGCAAATTGTAATTAAGTTAATAATTTTATATGAACTAGATGTTTTATCTACCAAATTTAACTAAATTATCATGCACAAGATTTCAAAAAATTAACTGCTTATATTTCATTAAAATAAATTGAGTATTTATTTAACCTTCTTACTTCAGTTTTCCTAGATCCCTGAAAGTTTTATACATAAGTGAGATATTTGGGAAATCATACATATGAACACACTTTATCAAGGAAAATTCACTTATTGAGCAATTGTTTTCTTATCCATCACACTTGATACAATCTCAGTTCATATTTTGCGATTTTTAATACACTTAATAAATTTCAACAATATTCTCCACCTTAAATTTTAGAGGAACACAAAGAATATAATAATTTCACTACTATATAACTTTATAAAAGAGTGACTAAGAGGGATTTGGATACATTAAGTTCACAATCATTACTCTTATGTACTATGTATGATATTCAGAATGCTGCAACAATTTCTAAAGTCTAAGATTTTTTTCTTGTAAATGGATTTGTTTCATATTTTCAGACAAATAAGTGGTAAAGTGTAAAGCTAGTAAAATATTAGCTAGCACTACATAGAAATAGTCAACATATAGAAGCTTTTATCTAATTGAAATGGCATTATTATGCTGAAAGACGTTATTATACCCACATAAAAAAAGAATAACGTTGTTTTCTTAACACATGCCTATGACATAGACTCTTTACCTCTTATGCCTTTTTTCTTTCATGATTATAAAAGTAATTTTACAGGAAAATATATTTTTCTTTAAAATCATGAGAATTGAAATAAAGGCATAAATTAGATACATTTTATAATAGACAGAAAGTTACATATAGTGATAGAATATACCATATTTTCTTCCTTTATACTAAACAACTATTCTGCTCCTGCCTGTCCTCCCCATTGCTGCTTCAACCTAACTGAATACAAGCTGACAATATGCAAGGTTGACTCGCTGAGCAGAATTAAATAGAAAGGTTTTGTATATATATTTAAAGATGTGCCCTCCAGATATCTTCCATAGATACAGCAGATACCTCAGCTCACAAACTTAATTCATTCACAATTCTGGGGAAAATGACCACTTTTATGTTGCTACAGGAAAGATGGCCACAGAAGCAAAACTTTTCTGCTTATGAACAGAATTGTGCACAAATAGAAGTGTTCCTGAACCAAGGTATAACTGCACTTTAAAACTGGAGTTTAAGAAAGAGCATTATTTCTTCCCAGATCTACTTTTATTCACAACATCTACAGTAGGACAAAGTTCATCTATACAAAGAAGGCTTAAACTTGACAGTATGACAGGAATTGAGAACTTAAACATATATATTTTCTTATTCTTGTCCCTGAGGCCAGTTGCTCTTATGATATTTTTTCCTACGTTCATTAAATCTGATTTATATTCAAATTAAAGAAAATGTTTTGAGAAATGTTTATTGCCAAACATTACTGACTATAATGAATTTGAAAACAAAGCAATGTATATCAAAACAAAACTGCCTTCACATCATATTTATATTTGAGAATTTCTTAGTGAAAAGTCAGATATTGGCGAAGAATGGTTTTTTAGAGAACAAGGTTTCAGTCTTCTGACATATTTGGTATTACTATGCTTTGGGCCTGAAAGGCCCCCCAAAACTCTCATTGTCTTTTGAAGGTGGTTGGGCTGTGGGTCAGGGTTAGGGTTAGGGTTAGTGTTATACTGATGTTAGTGTTAGTGGGTAAATACACTGATAAGTAGTTGAATGTACCCTTAACAGATAGGGCCTGTTTGGAAATGGGTTACTGGGGAAGGGTATATTCTTGTTCCTGATTCTTGTCCCAGGTGGAATGAACTTAGGAAACCAACAACCACTCATTTCATAGGAGCAGCTGACCTCAGGGACAACCGTGGATAAGAAAATGTATTACCCAAAAAGATATATTCTTGTCCCTGATTCATCCTCTTTTCTGTGTGCTTCTTGACTGACATGGGTTGAGCACAATTTCCTCTTTCATGCCTCTCATCATGCCTCCCTGCTGTGTCCTTCTACCATGCCCTTTCTGCCTTGGAGCCATCCAAACATGGACTGAGTCCTTTAAAAAACATGAGCCAACATAAACTTCTCATCTTTTAAATTGTAAGCATACGGTATTTTGTTCCAGTGAGGGGAAAGTGTGTAAGACAAATTTGAGTACCAAAGAAATGAGGTTGTTGCTGTAACTACACCTGGCCATGAGAATTAGAAGTCTTTGGATGGTTTGTGGGAGGAACTTAGAAATATTCAGAGGTGTCACACAGAGGAGCCTAAGAATGCTATGACCAGGAACTGATATGTAATTCTGGTCAGAGCTCAAAGCACCAGATTTCTGATAGGAATATATTCAGTGAAGGCCAAGATCAGGAAGTTTCAGTTAAGCATCTCGTTAGCAGTGAAACTAAAGACTATGCCTCTTAACCATGAAAGAAAATTTGTCTGCATTTTTTCCATGACCTGGGACTGGAGGAGACTGAGATTGAGGGCAGTGAACTAATTAATCCAGTAAGGGAAGTTTCAAATCAGCCCAACATTCATGCTGTGGTATGGGTACTATTGGCTACCTTTAGCCAGATCTACAGTGAAATTGATGAACAAAAAGCAGATAGGAAAAGTTTGCAGTTTGATCAGAAAGGAAGTGTCTGAAAAATTTGGGCAAAGGAGAGTATGGCTGCTGAAAAATTAGATATTTTAAAAACCAACTGCCTTAGTTACTTTTCTCTTATTGTTGAGACAAAACACCTGACACCAAAAGTTAAAGGAGGAAAGGTTTATTTAGCTCACAGTTTGTAGAGGTTTCAGTCCATATTCAGCTGGCTCTAAGGTAGGGGAAAACCATTCATGGTGGTAGAAGACAGCAAAAGCAACAAGTGAGACAGACAAGAGCAAGTCTCTTTCTGTCCCTTGTATTTCATGCAGGCTACCCACCCTAGTTTGGATGTGGCACTCACATTCATAATCCTACCATTACACCATGAACCAGTTACAAACTCTAGAAGCCCACCACCCATGACTGCATGAGGCTTTGGCGCGGCATCTAGACACAACCAATAATAGCAAGTAATTTACATCAACACAATAGCAAAATGAGATTAAAGGCACCTCAGGAATCAGAGAGATCTCACCCGTCCCTTGCTGTGAACTGTGAAGTTTTCATGTGAGAAGATACTCCTGATGGCCCCTACTTACATCTTTCCACCTAAGGAATTGGATGCCAAGGACTCTTTCCAGAGTGCTCAGTCATCCTGGCATTCAGAAACTGCTACAATATTGGTATAATGGAACCAGACTCCTGCTTAAACTGGCAGAAGACCTTGTCATCATCAATATGTTTCTGGTTTTACAGTCATACAGAGTTCAAAACATATGGGGTCATGGAGGCTTCTACCCAGATTTCAAAGGAAAGCTTGAGAGGCTAGGGAGTGTCCCAATATTGTAGGAATGAAGGAAGGAAAAAACAGAATGGAGACCTCAGGAAGTTGGAGCTACCAGGAACATGAACCCTATGATGAGACAGCTTCAAGACAAGAGTGGAGCCACCCAAAAAAAGAGTCCATACACATTGAAACTAGCAATATCATAGGAGTGAGGCTGACTTAATCAGTTCACATTCCCAAAGAGTTCACGTCTTCCCAGAACTTTCCCTGATGCAGGATATGGAACTATAGGTTATAATATTTGCCCTGTTGAATGGCTTTCAGTCTTATTTTGGTCCCATTTCTTTCTATACTCCCATTTCTCCTTTTAGAATGAGAGTGTTTATCTCATGTCATTTTTGTTAGAAGTATTTAACTTTCTCTTTTGATTTTTGTAAGGACTCGCAGCTAAGAGTTTGCTTTGAGTCTCAAAGGAGATTTTGGACTTGTACTTTCAGCAATACTGGAAATGTTAAGACTTTGGGAACTCCTAGAAATGGGCTAAATGTATATTGTTCAATGAGCCAGAATGAGTCTTTTGGGACCCAGGGGTACAGTGTTACAGTTCAGATTTAAATTCACCCCAAAGAATTATGTTTTTGGAAAGCGATTGGATTGTGGGTTAGGTTAAAGTTATACTTATCATTACATTCACCTATTAATGAGTTCAGTAAGTGAACGTGTTGTTAGGAGGTAAGGCCTGGTTGAAGGAAAGTCATGGTAGATGTGACATGGAAAGGTATATTTTTGGTCCTGGCTCTTTCCCTTTCTTTCTGCTTCCTGGCTGCTATGAACTGAGCACCTTTTCCTCACTCACACCTCTCTATCATACCCTCTGCCTTGGAGCCAGCCAATGTGAACTAAATCCTCTAAAAGCCTCAAGCCAAAATAGACCTCTCCTCCTTAAATTGTGAGTGTTAGATATTTTTCCATGATGAGAAAGTGACTAAGACAGTTATATCTTTCTTGTATTATTAATTTCTCTTTTAAGTAGGAAATATCAATAATTTTTTAACCAAAGGTTATAGAATAATTTGGATTGATTAGAATGCACCTATGTAAGCCCATGTGCTCTATTTTAAAAACTACCTAAACAAAGGGGTTAATACTTTACAAAACTCATTCCATTGACTGCTTAATTGCTAAGAAATGTAAGCAGCCTACAAGACTCTTGATTTCATTAGTATAAATCTAACAATTGTTAATTATCATACTTTCTTAAAACTTTTATCCCTGTTTCCACCAGTTAAATATTCTAATAATTATATCTAATCATTAATAGAGATTGCAAAATATATTTTCAAAATAATTGCCCATACAGTGTCATTTAAAAAAAATTTGACCACACTGGTAGAATATATAAATACTGTCACCAAATCAATGTACAAGTGGAAAAGTAAAGTACTACTATGCAACATTTAAATGGCAATATACCATTATGGCTAATTATTCTGTGACTAAAGAAAAGTGAGAGGAGTGCTTTCTAAAACACACACTATTTGCATTTCTGAGGTCATCTTTTAGGGCATTCTTACGTATGAACAATGATCTAGAACTTTATGTCCTCCTTCTCTCCCTCTGTTGAACATGAAAACTGTTTCTTTGCTCAGTCCTTCCATATATGCTGCCTCAGGTCACTTTCATTTCCACTTTCAGTACTTCGATGGTACTTAATAATCCCAGCAATGACCTGTCTATGAAATAGGAAGGCAGTGTTTTGACCAACTGGATGGATCAACTGCTGAAATATTTTAATGCACTAAAACGTGTAAAGAAAAATTTTCTTAATACAATGCAGGAAATGGTACTGTTTTACTAGTTCTACCAGTTCAAGGACAAGGACTCTACTCCCAGATGTGATTCTCCAGTCCAGACTATTACTTGTGACATCTTTACTGTGTATTTATAAGAAGAAGGAAATAGCAAAGCAAATTTATTTGAATTGACTAAGTTAGCACTGCAGAAAGTGGTACTTACTGTAAATTTTATATATACTAATAGATAGAAATAAAGGCAGTTCAGGAGATTCTGTTGTAATTTTTACAGATTACATGCAGCAAGCTTCTTAGTATTTATGTTTGTAAAACTTCTGTGTACATTGCATTGTTCTATACATGCTTGCTTAATATTCTCTTCCAAGAAGTTAGTGGAAAAGAAAAAGAAATCATGTATATATGACAGGGGGAATAGTTTTCACATTTGTCCATTTGTCACATTTGCATTTTCTAAATTCTATTGATCTTGCTCCAGATGGTCTACGTTTATTTACCAGACAATCGCTTGCATTCAATTAGTCCCACACTATGTTTCATGGGATCTAATTTAATTTGTTAAAAAAATTTCCTCATATACTTAGCTTGGTCTCTGTGTTTTTTATGTGTTAAGTATAAGTAGCATTTCTCTGCTTGCTTCATAAATTTGAGGTTTCATATTTTGTGTACAATCTTCTGATATAAGGCACTCTGCAAGGTTTCATAGAATAAATGTATGAAATTCTTATGACAAAAATAGTAACTTTCAAATGAAGATTTGGTCTGAAAGGACATTTTTCTCCCTAAATGGAAACAGAAATTGTGGAAACAGAGAAATTGTGAAACTTTGTGTGCATTCTCAGTAAGAAAGCTCTCTGTAAGCATAGAAATCTAGACATTATACAATATTAGCATGGATGCATCATATAAAAGCATCTCCATTTTGAAATG
The DNA here is from genome assembly GCA_004365215.1 of Cuniculus paca. Classification (NCBI taxonomy): domain Eukaryota; kingdom Metazoa; phylum Chordata; class Mammalia; order Rodentia; family Cuniculidae; genus Cuniculus; species Cuniculus paca. Next base: position 7,899 of record RJWT010045640.1, read on the forward strand.
CTTTTAAAAAGTTACTTCATGTGATTGTTAAAATTAGATTAGTTTATACAAAATACTATACAAATGGAAACCGAACAACAAATAGTAAAAGCATCATTATTCATCATTAGATAAAAATCTGTTCCTACATTATTTTGAGTTGAGAGATGTCTCCTAGTTCTGCTGCTGAAATCAAGTTTCACAGTGCTCTCCATTCTCTCCCATTTCTAATGTATCTAAAATAAATTAACTTGCATTTTAGGATACACCTGTGATCATCTTCAAGATAAGGCATCCTCAGAATATTTGCAGGCTGTTAAAATGATATCCTCACTATTTTTAAACTGATTTGTAGGTGGGGTTTGCATCTAACTACTTTACATGACGTTTAATACAGCACATTTTAATGCCACACAAAAAGATTCATTTGGACAATGGCAAACACTATCCTGTTATAAAATCATTTGTTTTTAGCCTTCATATCTTCAGTGTTTGCAGAAATATCACCTAAACATTATCATACAATTTTATGACTGATTCTTTGATAATTTTTTCTATAAGATAAAACTAGGTAAGAGCAATTTTTTGTCAATTTCCTATCCAAATATTTGTATATTGCTACAGAAAAGATAGTAATACTTTTTGTAATTTTTTGCAATAATCCATTTTAAACATGTTTATAACAGACAGAAAAATTAATTTTAAGGTAGTCTTTAAAATAATGAAGTGGAAAAAAAATTCTATTCATATTATAAAGTTTCTGATATCAGTTTTCTTTCTCCTTCATCTTTTTTTATTAGGAAATTTCATCTACTTTAAAAATTCTTAGTGAGCGGTATGTAAAAGAAGTGGTAGTACAATGTTTCCAAATACTGAAATTTGTGTTAGCTCGGGCTGCTATAGCAAGGTATTACAGACTTGGTGACTTATGCGAACATAAATTTATTTCTCAGAGTTCCAGATAATCAAAAGTCCAAGTTCAAGGAACCAGCAGACTTGATGTCTGATGAAAACTGCTTCTTGGTTTCTATACATCTATCTGCCTCACATGGCAAAACAAAAGAAAAAAAATGTGGGGGAGAGAGCGATTTGGAATGCTTTTCTAAGGGAACTAATCCTATTTCTGCAAGCTCTACCCATGATCTAATTACTTCCCAAAGGTCTCACTTCCTAATACCACCACTTTGGTGTTTAGGACTTTAATATACAAATCCGTGGGTGGAACACAAACCTTCTGCTCATAACAACTTGTTGCTAACTCTGGAATCATGGACACTGTGCAGTCATAGGAGTAAACATCTGGTCTAATTGAGAGTGGATTGCTTGGAACAACAGACTTACCTGGATAGGAAGCACGCAGATGAAGGAAATCCTCTTGAGAAATCAGTTGGTGGGAAGAAACAGAAGAGCAAGACTATTTGGAATGTCAGGGATCATAATATCAAAAGGCAAATATTTTAAACTTTTGAATGCACATTTGAGGTTTCTTCAGCAAAAGGCTAGGCCACAGAGAGAGACAGAGAGAGAAAGCTGATGAGAAACACATAAACTTTCTGAATAATAATATCATATACAGGAGTTTCCCAGCCATAAACACTATCCCTGAAGACTGTTTCTACTTCACAGTATTAATATTCATTAGGTGTAACACCATATGTTGCACAGCAGGATGCACTGCCAACAGACTGTTTGTCATAAAGCCAGATTTAATAAAGCATTGTAAAACAAACACTATGAAGATAAATACAAAATGACAGGCTAATTAAGAGAATCTTAATTGCCATTTTTCCATAATAACATTTGTATAGTTGTATCTGTCTTTATGCTAACAATCTTCTTGGTCAGCTTTCTTTCTGTGCACCTTCCCAATTACCTGGCCCTAAGGGAAAATAATACCATAGATGATTTAAAACATTTAATCCCTCCTATTTCCTTCCCATGAATCAATTATAATTTAATGAATAGTTGCATGTCGTCATTTTTCACATTCACCTTTAACTCTAAAAGAATGGAAAGTATCTCTGCTGGAGGTTGTATGTTCATATGCAAACTGCAGTAATAAGTTGTAGAAATTAATCCAAGTTACTAATTTAAACGTCACCTGTTTGCTTCCATGACATGTTTGGTGTTAGCCTTTCTGTGTAGCCTGAAATAATCCATGGTTGATTTCAGCAGTCACTATTACTCTTTAAAAATTTGATGCATCAAATTTCACTGAGCAGCTCACTGGTCAAGGTGATTTACCCACTTCATGTCTTATTAGCTTACCAAAGGTTTACCCAAGCCTTGTGCAACATAACACCATCTTCTCTGATTAGCACAGCCCATAGTAGGTGATACTACCATATTTAGCCACTTGACTAACAAATATTTTATCATTTCCTTACTTTCCTGTAGAAATACTGTTCAACATTTAATTATTCTTGTTGCAATTTAAAACTAGGAATTGTGACACTTAACAACAGGTATGAACTGCCTTGGGATTAAGGAAAACCTAGATAAGGCTTTCATTATTCCTGGCTACGTCTGACCATACATTGCCAGATGCGATTGGCATTTCAATCAGTAGCTTGAGTAATAATGACACAATTTCATGTTAGATATTTTCTCTTCAAGTGAGAAAAAAATGCACATCTTATTGTATAATATAAAAGTTACAATGTGTATAATATGTACATAATGTATAATATGTAGTAGATAATACAATATAATATATATAGTAAGTTACATATAGTAAATTTCTGTGATCTGTCTCTTTGGAGATCCTTGACTGACTACTAATAATTTCATGTATTACCTAAAGAAAACAGTAAACAGATTCCTATCCTTCCTTATTAATTTCCTTTGCTGTTTTACTGTACTGCAGGTTCTGATTCTGTGTTGCTGATTCACAGATTGATTAGATTGAAAGAGATTCAAAATCAAAGACAGACTGCTAGATATTTTATAATAGCTCTCAAGGAAAATAAAGTTTTGATTTACAGGATTTGCTAATCCTAAGTGATCACTGAGAAATTTATTAGCTATCTGGACAGAGGTGTACATAATTGGCTGTGGTGAGGGTCACTGTTGTACTGTGTAAATGAACAAGGAGCTATTTGTGGAAAGTCATCACATCTAGCTTTTCAATTTTGGGAGAGAAAGAGAAAATATTCTCAACTTTTTAATCCATAGTTTAGAAAAAAATCTGAGTTCACAGGATGGCAATATCAAAACTACGTATACATAAATCTAAATAATGTTGATGAACCTGGAACAAAAAAATCACAGAATTTCGTAAGGAATTAAATTTATGAAAATACATAGTCTAGACATAATTATAATACTGTAAAATAGGGCACAAGAAAGTCACAATGACTTGTGAAACACAATGTTAAAAATTCCTGAAATATATCTAGAGAAAAAGAATAAATACACTTCAAATGATCCTTAAAAAAATATTTTCTTGAGAGTTGATAGTATTTTGAATATTACAGATATTTTCAAATCTTTTTTATTTAAAATGAGGTTGTTAAATTATTAAATTCAATTTTAGGAAAGAGAAGTTTAGATTTATATGCAGAGGTACCTTGGTTTATGAATTTAATTTGTTTTAAGACTGGGGGATAAATGGCAATATCTGTGTTTGTATGGGGAAGATGGCCATGGTTGTATTTGTCACCAGATGTGGAGTTGGTGAATGGAAGCAAGATGTTGTCAAACACTTGCTTG